>APFE030933840.1:274632-285788 GCA_000404065.3 Pinus taeda
CCAAGAAAAGTTTTATTCTTAACACTGATGTTTAAAAGGTACATACGTGTAGGAATAAAATGAAAAGATGGTTTCACTGGAAATATCATTTTACCTAGTCAATTTTTCTGTATATAGTTAAAATAGGAGTAGGAGTAATTTAGCTATGTTATTAGGCGGATAACTTAATTTTTAAAAGTTGATAGGCAAAATAAAAGAAGAAATTATCCCTATTATGTACATAATCCAAGGGAATAGTTACCTCTCATTTCTTTAAATATTTTTCCCCCTAATAAAATCTATTGTGGTTAACAACATTTGACATTTACTAAAGACACCATTCCTCTTTCAGATTTTGAACTTTTGCTTGTATAAATAGCAAATCTTTTGGAAACTTGATCTTTATTATTATTAGATGCAGTTAAAAAACTTTAACCCAGATATGATACTAGTTTCAACTTCAAAAAATTTGATGAAGGCAATCTTTAGTGAAGAAATTGTTTTATTTCAGCACAATGAAAGGTATCAATAACGAAATGAAGATTCTCTGTAGAACAGTCGTTTCCAAAAAACTCTAATATTGTCATCCAGAACTTTCTTAAGGAAAAAGATGGCTTCCTCCCTGCTAGATAAAATCGAAACATTCAGAGGAACAATCCATGAATACACTTTATCTTAAAGAATAAGAGGTCTCATCACGAGCCGTCTTATCATGATCACAGATATTATAACTTGCTGACTTTGCCAATACTGCCCACTAAAACAGGGCAATGACTCAAGATTGTTGAAATCAAGAGACAAGGGGTCTCACCACGAGCCAGCTTGTTCAGCAAAAGTTTAAATAAAGTGAATGACTGTGTCATCATTTGGCTACCAAACCAAGACATTTTTCTTTAAGAATTAAAAAAAAAAATCAAAGCAATAAGTGTCAATATGGGTTTTTCTTTGAAAGTTGTAGATCACCTTAAGTAGGATAAAGGATCATTGTTGGGTAATAGGTAACCCTGTCAAGGCTATGGATGCATGCTGGCAGCAGAGGCTCTACCTACGGCAAATGAGCATATTTAAAACTGGTTCACAGGGAAAACTTTATTTTATCTTTACAAGACCAAGTAATGGCTGATGTAAATGCGAGAACAAGCTGAGGAAGCAAATAATTAAAATAGAAAGAAGTTGAAACAAAATATCATTGACAGTTTAGAGAGAAATGAGCTTTATCTTTCAATAATAAAGATTAAAATTTCTAAAAACTTTCTGTTTTCGAAGTTCGAAAAGTTCAAAAGAAAATAAGAGATAACTGGTTCTCCCAAGTGAATCGCCAATTATTGTGGCCAACAACAACCCCCCCTTTTTCATTTAAATGTCATCCAAAATACTAAATGAATGGGGACCCTTAGTTAAATTTTTAGAAAAGCAAGAGTTTCCTTTCTTCAAAATAAGGTTACCATCGTAAGCTTAGGAAGATCTTTTGAATACTTTAAAAACCTAAGTTTATAATAAGAAAAAGTCTTTAAAAACAAGCTGCATCGTAAAATGATAGTAAAGTACTATCGTTTGGCTATCGCATCGCAATAGAAAAACTAATAATAAAAACTTCAAGATTTACCGATTTGCGATAACACCAATCACGATATTGCATATCGCAAGAAATGAGCTAACGAAATTTGGCAAACGTAAAACTTCTGCGATCTGCGACGATGCGATATCGTGATAAAACGATGGTTGCGATATTAAGCCAAACCAGATCTGCGACATTATATTTGCAATAGCGCAATGGTGTGATAATGCGATGTCGCGATCTGCGGAGTTACGAAGCGAATCGCAAAATCACTCCATCGCGAATCTTTCAGTCACGCTATTCAAGAAAAGCCACTTACCATAATCGGACTCAAGATCATGTGCTTTAAATGATAATAAAAGGATTAGCTGTCAGTTATTAATGAAATATGGATGCGTGCTTTTCAAAGAATTATTTCACGTAAGGTGACATATTTGATGTATCTGTTGCATTTAAAACTCTCCCATCACCTTTCTTGATCAGTCATTTCCATTTCACTTGTGAGCCACAGGGACAGAGAATGGAGGACTATACAAGGAAATACGCAGGAAGAAATGGGAAAGAAAAATAAAGCTCAGAGCGCCGAGATGAAGGGAATGGCACCTTTATATACAGACACAGCTTGCAACAGAGACGCAGGGATATCAACATGGGAAGGCATGTACAGACTGCTTGAAGAAGAAAACCCCAGAATAATGAATGTTACCGCTGGCTCAGACTCACAGGGTTCTTCCGAAGCATCCCTAGAAGATTTAGCATGCTCATTCCTACATAGGATAGCAGCAAGGCCCAAAATTCTCCCATATACGGACATGATCAAGTCGATACTTGATAATGCGGAAATGAAAGACAAACAGTGCAAGATTCAAGGACAAGGGCTCATCGGATTATTCGTTGCACAAGATTTAAAGCTCATGTATCATCTTCCTGAGCCACAGGCAACTTACAATACGCAATTCATTGAAAAATTCGTGGCAGAGAACCCGAACCTATCAGAGACCACCAAGGATTGGTCCAAAAAAGATGAACTGCTCAAGAAAGACAAAAATGGTATGCACAACACTAGTTCCCTCACCTCCCCATATTGTTTTGCTACGACCATGCTCTGTAGATTATTTGGGAAGCGAGATATCAATAAGTTTTCATCTGAATGGTTACCATTAATAGATGCTGCCACAAATGCCATAATTATAGATTGGAACAAGATCTTTTCTGATAACCTAGTCAAGGCTATTCTCAATTACCGGTCTAGAAGATCCATGTATCAAAGGATCTATCCTCCTTTTTACCTATCCGCATATATTATGGATTTGATTTGTTATGTTTCTAAATTTCCTGTTATGGGTTGGGAATGGACAACTCAGGACCCATTACCCATCCATGTTTATCATAAGCTATTATGGGACTCCCAGTTCATTCCCCATTTTTACCAAATTTGTCACGGGCTTGTCCTACCCTTGTATAGAATGTTATATAATAAAGACCCCCCGAGGTGTTCACCTGAGGCACAGATAGATATCATCCCCATTGCAAGATGGTTCGGGGAATTATTCACCTATGTTAGAGTATTTGGAAGCACTGTCCCCCCCCATGTTCTACCTTTGTATATCCCCGATAAACTTCTGGCTCGAGAAATTGCATATCAAACATATTCAGAAGGCGACCTAACAAAGGATTTAAAGGACAAGAAGAAGGCCATATGGCCACAGTTTCCTGTGGTTTGTGGGGCCTTTTCGCTGTTTGATGTAGGTCATGCGTTTACAGAAATCCAAAATATAACATGTCTGCAATTATTTAAAATCCCGGCAAGACCATTTGACCTAAATGAAATTACTCAGAATTTCACAACTACAGTCAAGGTGAAAGTGTTCTTTGGAAAAAATGATTTATTCGATGACTTATTCCAAAATAAAGGCTCGCTTCAAGAAATTTTGCGGGAAGCCCAATCGCAACTATCTCCATAAGACTTTCAAAATTTCACGGTATACAGGGAAAAATGATTGGCCACTATTCCTTTAGAAAAGTTGAGATTACCTGCTAGAGAGCCAACTCCAAGCATTAACCTCAGTGGAAATTCAAGCAGTTCCAGATCTAAATCTAAGTCTGCGCAAGAAGTATCCGAACATTATAAAAGATCCGGGAACGACCAAAATAAGAGTGAAGAGGCAGCTAAAGACACGTCTTAGTCAATGGAAATTCCGCAATAGCAAGTTATTACCTGCTCGCAAAAAGATCCTCCCTCTCTCATCATCAAATCGCCACCTGTCGTAACAGAGCTGGATAAGGAATGGGAAACCTTCAATGAAATTATCAATCTTGAAGGACAAATCCCAAAAAACACCTATGAGCAATACTCAGATTGCAGGAGGAGTAATCCCAACCATAGTTAGCAATATCTCAGAAAAAGAACATGCTCCTATCACTCCATCTTCAGAGATTGTACTTAATATAGAAGAAATTCCTCCTCTAGACATCTTTTATAATCCTCAACATAAGGCAGTAGTAAGGAGACAGAGAAAGAAAAGGAAGTTGGAAAATACACTACATCAAGACGCTGAGCAATTGAATGTCTTATGGAAAGACCCCAACAGTAATCCAACTGAAAATCTCACTAAACTGTCACAGATCGCAGGAGCATATGCTTCTGCGACTATTGACAAAGCATCAGAAGTACAACAATTGTTAAAAGAACAAGAAGATCAAATACAGTTACTGTAACAAAAATTGCAACAAGCCAATGCTAATAATGAGGCACACAAACAACTTGAAAAGTTGCAGGAAGATTTCTAGCAAATACAAATAGGTTATCCAAGAAGTCTAGATGAGAAAGGAAAACAATTGAAAAATTTACAAGAGATGCATAAAGATGAGCCTAAGCTTACAGAGTTTATTTCAGAATCTATTGCATTGAAAGAACAACTACTGCAACAACAAGAAGTGTTGGGACAAAAGATATCACAATGGAGTTACTATTGCGAAATGAGTGATAAGATCACTAATCAAGTGGTCGAATTACAAAGCGACTATGATCTGGCTGACAAACAGGTGACTGATTATCTGACTTGGCAGGATGGAGATGAAGGAAAAGAGGCAGGCGCACCCAGGATAAATGAGAATAATAAAGAGTTTCTCTTTAGTAAGTGGTATGATCAAATCAAAAAAGCAGAAAAAGCGGCAGGAACAACAGCTACGACAACAAGTATTCTCATTGACTGTATAAATGAGAATTTACATAGAGCAAATTTAATTGCTGAAACTACTCCGGGATATTTACCAAACAAACCAAAATTAGAGGAGGATTGGAAGCAGAAAGCACAAGAAAAGGAAAAAGGAATCCAAGCACTAAAAAGATTAAATTGGGAATGTTACTGGACATATTTGGTAAAACCGCATAGTCAGTGGATGACCGTGAAATGTATCATAAATGCAGCTGAAAAGGTGGTGCCAGCACTCATCGATTCCGTTTTCTCAGCCCAGCTTAAAGAAGAAGTTAACCGACCGACTCTCCTTGAACAAATGTTGAATACATGCAACTTTAAAGACCATATACAGAAATAGTTTGCTTTTGAATCTTATTTTTGCTTATTAGATTAGAAAAAGGGCGGTCATTTGAAAACCGCATCCTAATTTTTTGTAAAGAAACTATTATTAGATTTAGTTAGTAGTATTTAAACCCTTCTCATGCATTTAGAGAAAGGTCCAGGAATTTGTCAAGAACTTATCCTCAGAACATGCACTTTTGCACCTGAGAGGAGGTTTTGATGAATGAAAGGATCAAGATTGTTGATGTTTGCATTTGATATCTGCTACTGATGTTGCACTTTTGTACTCTTAGTAGATATTAGAACAAGGAGAGATAAATCATTGTTGCTTGAAGCTTATGAGTAGGACCACTCATAAATGGTACTTTTATCTCTTGACTATTTCTTCTTATATTCTTAAAGCAATATACAGTTTTTAGTTGCTTATATGTTATTAATGAATGTTTGTGTTGCCATTTGGAACTTTTGTACGTTGGAGCCATTTATTTATGTTTAAATGTGTGAATAACTTATTATGCGATATGCTGTTCACAACTGTTTTGCCTAACTTTTTATGCAAAGTGGTTCATCTTGATTGATTTCCATTCTTATAATCGCTGAATGATCTTTATTACCAGTTATTATATGAAATCTCTTTAGATCGCATAATAGAAGAAGTACACCCCGGGTTAGCATAGATTAGATGTGTTGTTTTCATTTAGATTACAATAGGATAGAGCTAGATTAAAATAGTTTAGATAGGAACTTTTAGATCTGCAACATCCGATCCTGCACAAACACACACACACCCTTAGATTGGGAAACTGGTCCCATTATCGCTAGTTGGACCCACTATACCAAACGGATAAGGAGCTTTCAACCAAGGTCCGGACTGGGCGGTTATCCCCCTTGTTGTCGACCCGATTTTCGGGGCTTCAACAACATCCAAATGCTTAACGAATCGTTCAAGTTATGGGGCTCAAAACCCATGTTAAAAATTATGGATGGGTTCTTAATCATACGTCGGGTAGTATTGATCTAAACATTTATCAAGGAAATTTATTTCAGGGTACTCCTCCTCATCAGGGATCATCAGTTGACTAGCCACGTCGTTGCCATATTCTTCCAGTAAATTTGCATTATTTCATAAAGGGGGTTGAATAAGAGGTTCCTCCTATTGACCTCTTTGTAAAATATGAGGATTAAAGGGCCTATTGTAAGGTCCCTGATTTCTAAATGGGGGATTTGGGTTTCTATTCAGATTATTATTATTTTGTTGGAAATTTCATGGGGGAGGATGGTTCTGAGGTATTGGGCCTAGTGCCGTATTGGCTACTTCAAGACGTTGAAGTTTGTTTGATAATGATTTAATCAATTTGTCCATCTCGTCAATCTTCTACATTTGAGAATATTTGGTACCCAAAGCTTAAGGAGAAACATCAACCACTTTTCTTTTCCCCTCATTCTTTATTTATTTAGCCACATGCTTTCCAGTGGCTATTAAATTACCTTCACAGGAGCATGCTTTACTCTAGGCATCTGATAGTGTAGTGGGCTCTCTTTACCTCAACCTCAGTGAGAGATCAGTGTCAAGGATTGTAGAATATGCTACCAAGGAAACAATATCCGAAGGTATATCATTTACTAAATCTTTATTAAAGTCATTTACTTACTAGTCAAGTTTAAGCTTTAAGGAACTAAACTCAGTTAACCACAACTAGTTACTTGCTTTGACCCCAAATTCTCTGAGAAGCAATTCAAATAATCATTCCATGGTTTTAATATAATTTTGAGACAAAGTTTGGAACCATTTCTCAGCATTACCTTCTAGATCTTGCATGAAAATCCTCATACAAATTTCATGATATTCAACTATGAGGTTTTAATAGTAATCCTGGAATTTGTGTTAGGAGCCTATAATACTAGTGATCACCCCATTACTATTGTAGTTGTATCCCTTATTAATATTTTTTTGCCCCTATTGTCCCCATATTGTTATTACTGTGCCCCTTAGAATCCCTCTATTGTTATTTTTGTGCCTTTATATTATTATTGTTAGGTCGGCTGAGTTATATTGTGACTCCTTAGACTCCTGTATATAGAAAGATGGTTTTGTCATTTGAATCATCAAAGAATCATTCATTTGTGTAATGTAAAGGAGTTTTCCTCCTTGAAGAGGCTGAATTCTAAGGTGTTGATATATCTATTCTATCTTTTTGTGAGCTGGTTTCATAACATTTGGTATCAGAGCTTTGGATTCTAGGGTTTCGCTGCTCCAAAAAGATCATGGCATTTTCGCTCTAAAACTTTTTCTGCAACGTTTCAAAACGAAAAAAAAATCCCAGTTTAGATGAAATCATACTGAAGCTTGGGTCCTAATTTCAGAGATTTTCGCGCTATATTTGCGGAGATATGATCCGAGGAGGTTGGTCTTTTTGCAGACTCCTGAATTACATTACAAACAAGTGACCTGGGGAAAATCATCATAACTTTCTCTCTAAGCATCGGATTGAATTTTTGTAAGAAGGTACAGAAAGAGGACAGGCTGTAGTTTCTTGTATATATTTTTCAAAGCCAAAGGTCAAAACAGGGACACATGGCATGTCGTACAAGTTTTCTCTATTGAACTAGTCTATAATCAGGTCACTGTGGGAGATTTGGCATAAATATTCCTTGGAGAATCCAATTTGGATTAGACTTGCGGCATTGGAAAGAGGATACAGAGGGCTACTACAGGTCGTAATTTCAGAACTGGATGATCCAAAATTACAGAGATACATCAGAGGCAATATCGAGCTCCTACAAAGTGAAAAAAAGGTGTGTAGATTTTTTTAAACTTTTTCTTAAGCTTGGTTTGAAAAATTATTTGGAAGAATTCAAAGGGCATAGTAGAGCATTATTATTGGTAACTGATGCCCCGAGGAAAGAAAATGCAAACACCTAGTAAGAAACCTAAAAGTGCTAGCATGACTCATGAAGAAGAGGAAGAAATGCTACATGATATATCAAAATTACAAGACCAAGTGCAACAAATGTCACTCTCACAAAAGTTAACAGAAGATAAGATAAATGGTGTAGAATCTAAGATAAAGGGCGTGGAAGCTAAGATGAATGGCATGGAAGCTAAGATGGATGATTTGAAGATAGATTTGAAGATAGACATGGCAGATTTGAAGACAGACATGGCAGATTTGAAGACAGATTTGACAAATTTTCTACAAGAAACACTTACTAATGGTGAAAGGGTAGTAAAGGAAACTCATGATGCGAACAAAAGAAATGTTAATCATGATTTCTTCGACTCTAATGCTGGATCGAAGATCCACCATATTCCAAAAATCAATATGAGGAAGTTTGATGGCAAGGATCCCGCAACATGGATATTATAGATGAAGCAATTTTTCCATCTCAATAATGTGCAAAACACACAAAAGGTACGTATTGCAACTTTATATTTCAAACCAAATCAGTTTGTATGGTATCAATGGCTTTGCTCTCGTAAAAAAATTATCACTTGGGCAATTTTTACGGAAGAATTAACAGCACATTATGAGGATACAAAAAGCAACACTTTTTTTAGCCAACTGATAAGTCTCAAATAAAAGGGTTCAATAATGGAGCACATTGAGGAGTTCCAAAAATTGAACATAAGGGTAAAAGATATTCCAGAGGAGCATAGGATTGATGTGTTCATAGGGTCTTTAAAGGATAATATCCAACATGGTGTTCGCCTTTGGGAACCTGATTCATTAGAGAAGGCATTCAGGTTAGCAAGAAAAATGGAAAGCAAAATTATGGCAACCAGGAAGCATACCACTCACAACTATAAAGATGGAAGTGTAGTTGCCCCTAGTCTTCCACAACCTATAACGTTGACACCACAACAATTGGAAGAAAAAAGAGCAAAAGGGATTTGTTATAGTTGTGATAGCAAATACACTAAAGGTCATAAGTGTGCTGAGAAGAAATTATTCTACATAGATTGCGAAGAGGAAGAAGAAAAGGGGCAAGAAAGGTCAAAAGAAGAGGATATACTCTAGGAACAAAGCCTAGAAGAAATGAATCCGACCATATCTTGTAATGCATTGGTGGGAATTACCACTCCTCAAACCATGAAGATAGAAGGACAAATCAAGAAGAAAAAGGTAATAGTGTTGATTGATTTAGGAAGTAACCACAATTTTATTCATTGTATGGTAGTAAAAGAATTGAATTGCTTCCTATATCCAGCACCAGAGTGTCAAGTGATGGTTGCAAATGGAGGAACAATAAATTTCTCTGGAAAGTACCATAATATCAAGCTATCCATGGGAGAATATGTATTGACTAGCCCAATGCTTTCGATTCCAATGGTAGGTGTTGATATTATACTAGGAGTCCAATGGCTACAATCCTTGGATACAATAGCTTTTAATTTTCGAGAACTTTTCATGAAATTTTCTGCGGAAGGAAAGGAAGTTGAATTAAGGGGTATTTTAGGGAAACCAAGAAAGATAATCAGCTCTAACGGTATGAAAAAGCTTCTAAAAGAAGAACAAAGAGGTTTAATTGCACAATTATGTTCGCTAGATGTTTCCACATTGAAATCATCTATTTCTCCAAATCTCCAAAAATTCTTGGACAATCATTCCAAGGTATTTGAGACTCCCAAAGGTCTCCCACCTATTCGTGAGCATGATCATGCTATTCATCTGATTCCAGGAAGTGTTCCACCAAACATCAGGCTTACAGATATCCCTATGCCCAAAAGAGTGAAATTGAACATATGGTTGCAGAAATGCTAGAGGCTGGTATAATTCAACCTAGTCAAAGTTCTTTCTCTGCTCCAATAGTATTAATGCACAAGAAGGATGGATCATGGCGCATGTGTCCAGATTATAGGGAGCTCAACAAGCTCACTATTAAAGATAAATTTCCCTTTCCTGTCATTGATGAATTACTAGATCAATTGCATGGACCAATTTACTTCACCAAGTTGGATCTTCGTTCAGGATATAATCAAATCAGAATGAAGACTGAAGACATCCCGAAAAAAACATTTAGAACTCATGAGGGTCATTATGAATTTTTGGTCATGCCTTTTGGCCTTACCAATGCACCTTCTACATTTCAAGGTTTGATGAATTCCATTTTAAAACCCTTCCTTAGAAAATTTGTGTTAGTATTTTTTGATGATATACTAAACTATATTAGGTCTTGGAAGGATCATGTTGAACATGTTGACAGGGTGCTACAACTATTGGAGGAGAAACAATTATATGCAAAAAGATCCAAATGTTTCTTTGGAGTACAAGAGCTGGAATATCTGGGTCATATTATATCTCATGAAGGAGTTAAGTTAGACCCTAGCAAAATTAAAGCCCTTAAGGAATGGAAAATCCCCACATCCATAAAGCATCTGCGAGGATTTATCGGGTTGACAAGGTATTATCGCAAGTTTGTTAAGAATTATGGGAGAATAGTAGCACCTCTAACAACATTATTGAAGAAAGATGCATTTTCATGGAATCTAGAAGCAACAAAGGCCTTCAAACATCTTAAAGATGAAATGTGCCAAGCACCGGTCTTAGCTACACTGGACTTCACAAAAACCTTTATTGTGGGATGTGATGCTTCAGGAAATGGAAGTGGTGCTGTTTTAATGCAAAATGAAAGACCCATTGCTTTTGAAAGTCGTCCAATCAAGGGAAAGTTTTTACACAAAGCTATTTATGAGAAAGAAATGTTGGCAATACTACATGCACTTAAGAAATGTGACCCTACCTAATGGGAAGACACTTCAAGGTAAAAACGGATCATGATAGCCTTAAATACTTTTTAGAACAAAGATTATCCTCTGAAGAGCAACAAAAGTGGGTCACAAAGATGTTGGGTTATGACTTTGAAATCATCTACAAAAAAGGGAAGCAAAATGTGGTGGCAGATGCACTCTCAAGAAAGGATGAGGATGTGGAAGCATTGTTGTCCGCCATTTCTATTATCCAACCAGATTGGATAAACGAAGCAAGGGAGGAATGGAAGAATGATGAAGAAGTGTGGGCACTTATTCGAAAATTACAACAAGATTCCAGTACGTCTGATACATTTAGCTGGAAAAA
>APFE030933840.1:287390-318919 GCA_000404065.3 Pinus taeda
TTGTTATTACTGTGCCCCATAGAATCCCTCTATTGTTATTTTTGTGCCTTTATATTATTATTGTTAGGTTGGCTAAGTTATATTGTGACTCCTTAGACTCCTATATATAGAAAGGAGGTTTTGTCATTTGAATCATCAAAGAATCATTCATTTGTGTAATGTAAAGGAGGTTGCCCCTTCGAAGAGGCTAAATTCTAAGGCGTTGATCTATCTTTTCTATCTTTTTGTGAGCTGGTTTCATAAAAATTTGGCTGTGTGTTACTCAGTTATGTGTCCCCTTTCATTATCAAATATAGGTAAATTTTTAACTTATTTTTCAGGAATATCATTTAGTGGGGTAGCCAAGTTTAGGAAACGATAACAAATTTTAACCCAAGCATTGATATTTGGGTTTGAGGAGGAGGAACTAATGGTTGTTGAGGTGGAAGGACCAAATATGGGGAAAATGTCAATCATGAACTAGCATGAGTTCCTTACGATGGATGAAATTCGTCGACCCTTTAGGAGGAATTGATGGATGGAAGCTATGAGGTGAACTAGGGTTAAGAGAAAAAGAATCACTATGTGTTTTTCTGAACACTTCAATTCTCCTTCTTGAATTTGCAGTGGCTACTAGAGCCTCTAGATCCTCAAGATGTAGAGGAGATAGATCAGCTTGTGATTAGGTAATGCGTTTGGGGGAATCCAATTCCTTGGAGTCACCAAAAAAGAAAAGTTCTTTAATAAAACACAAAAAATCGAATCATTAAAAATGGTTTACCCATTTCAAGCAGTTGATTTTGTTATGAATGTGCATAGTTTATGTCTTGCATTTATAAACAAATTCACCATCTATGTCTCTCCTATCATTGAGGAACGCATGGGTTTGGCTGTGTGCATGCGTCTTCCTGATATAGGACTTCCAAATTCCTATGAATCTCTTCGAGGGTACATAAAACTTGCAAGTTCAAATCATATAACCAATTTAGAATAATAAGTTTATCAATTAATCCAAAAAGAGATGAGGTTGTACGAGGTTACCAATAGTCATGAGCTAACACATAAATTCTCATTCCCCAAAAACAACACCAAAAATAATGTTGGTTCCTAAATCATTTGGGCAATAGCGAACAATTTAAAGAGACATTCAATGAATATGTAATTCCTCCCGCTTTAAGCTAGATGGGTTGATCTCCCTTTTCCTCAAGGGGTATTCCCTATAACTAACTCGTAAAATATGTTCTAATAAGAAAATATATATGACCACATTATAGATATTGTAGAAAGAGGTGTAAAGTGGTGAAGCTTACAAGTTGAAGAAACTTGTGCACTACACATAATCATGAATTAATAATTAAAGCCTTAATCATGCAATAAGAAAATAACATCCCATTAAATTAAGAAAAGAGCGTAGTAAATTAATTCTAAATAAGAAATAAAAAAGGGAAAATAAGATTACTAATATCCTTTATTGATGGCTTATGATCATGGAAAGTGTAAAGATGACAATATCAAGTATCGTCACCTTTACTCGACCAAAAAAAAAAGCGACGGGAATATAATTACTCATTGATAATATAAATATAAGTAGGCAAGTGAATCTCTTATGAACTGAAATAATGCAATATCGATCAAGTCAAATATTACCTATAGGAAATATTAGGATATATGTATATCACACAAAATGAAACACAACCAAATAAGAAGTCATATATTGATCTAAGATATATTTTGCATAAATTGTTAAAACAAAACAACAACATTAAGTATTTGAAATCCTATGATAACACATCATGAAAATATTTATGTCCATTTTCTTATGATAATATCGATGTTTGAGAGAACGAAATAGTAATCTATGGTGATGTACACAAGTGATCAGGTAAATCATATAAAATGAAGGATAAACCAATATATAATCACACAGAAAAACAAATATAACATTGAAGAGACATTATATTCAAAATTTCATGAACAAGATCATAACAACATCAAGATCAGTTAGTGTATCAACTACCTTCAGAACATTTAAACAATAAGCTTCTTCTCATAAAAAAATGAGCCCCTCATATGGGAAACGAGGTCATTATATATAAAATTCAAATAATGGTCGTAAAAGTTATCTTTATAACTAACAAATTAAGTAAAATAAAATAAAATAAACTAGGATTGATTATGAGAAACACTCTTTCCCTTGATGGGCGTTTAGCAACTTTTGTCATTTTTTTGGGACAATGTTAGGTATTGTAATCTCTGGAATCACCATGTTCTTTATCTTTGGATTATGGAAGATGACCATTACTTAAGTTTTTAAGTATTAAACACTTTTAACATTGGCTTGTAGTGGCAGAATTGGGGTGATAGTTTGTAGAGCTAAAGCAAGAATATTGGGTTGTTCAAATCCCTTCATAAACCTTATGTATTTCTCCAAATCCATATTTGATACCCATGACATATTTATAATATTTTTGTGACAACAACAATGATTTGAAATGGGGGTTTAACAAATTGCTATACTTACAAGAACCTCCCACTCAAAGCTTGACAGATAAATGATCTAGCTTATGTATGACATTTGCGGAATTAAATACTTGAAACAAGTGTATGTATTTTCTTAAAATTGTTTAAGTGCTTTAATTCCATTTGTTTCTGCTGATATGAAACACATATAACAGCCATATAATGCAGCAAATAAAAATCAACACATAACAAGAAATTTAATCTATGAGTTCACCCGAATATCGTGGGCTACGTCTCCTTAAGATTTTGTCATCTTGACTTGGCTCTTTGGGATTATGGTAAAGTTTCTCTTACAAGTTCCACACTTAACTCCAAGCATTACTGAACTAAACCAATGGGCTTAGAATATAATCTATATTCTTGTCATGGTTGTCATCATTCTGCAAACAGATCTAAGCTCCCTTAGACTTGATTCCTTCAATCAGTGCTCTGAGCTACCCTAAGCTTATTGATGGCACTAACACCTTCAGAATTCTTTAACTGTCATTGAAACCTCACCTACTATCTCCAACACCACAAATAGACTGATCATTTTCTCAAAATGAGCACTGCATCCCCAAACTAGGCCTTCCTCCATGGTTGGCACTAAGCTGCCTGAAACTTCCCTGTAGAATATTGGCCTTTAAGAGTCTCCAATGTTTCTGTAAACCCCTGAAATGGATTTAGAATACTAATTATAGTCAGGAATGACTATTGGTTTGTTGAAATAGAATACAGGTAGCTCCTACAACTGCCTCCAAACCCTGGTGGCCCTGAGCTCCAAAAATTCCTGGATAGAAATCTCTATGAAGATGACTTCTTCAGCTTCTATGGATAGTCCCATTGGCTTCAAAAGGCTTCAATTAGCCTATCTAGCCTCTTGTTTCACTCTCTCTGGTCGAAAACTTCCTGGAGTGCATTTAATCAATATCGCCTAGGGATACTCCACTAAAATTGATGAAAATGCTTTCCGCCTAGATATACTAGATTATATGCATATTTATTCCATTATAAATGTTGAAAACTTGCAATTGTATGAGCCTTCATTGATTGAAGATCCCGAAGAGCAAGGTCAGCTACCTTCCATTCAGTATCTTTTGCCTGAGTATCTCAATGTGCTATAGGAGGACATAGTTCTTGACAAGAGGATAAGGACTTCGCGACGGGGAAATTTTGAGTATCTTCGAGTTGAATTCAAAGGTAAAAATACAAGTAAAGCATGATGGATAGATATTGAAAAAGTGAAGGAACTTTATCCTCACTTACTCGACAGCTAAATCCAACTTTTAGTGGCCCAAAAGCTTCCAGTGGGGAGAAGTGATCCAAAATGGATTCAATTTTGCCTCCGTGATCTGAAAATGAGATCTTAAATCAATATTAAGGTATTACAAAATCATCTGCAGGAATTCCTATATTACTTAGTGCAACGGATCGAAAAGATTGTGAATAATATAGACAATGAGCAGTTAGAAAACATAACAATCACACACATCAACACAGCAAATAATCAAGGAGTTCACCAGACTTCCTGGCTATGTCTCCTGGTCCAGCTTTCAATGTCAACCTCTATATTAAGTATTTAAGAACATATTATTACAAGAGTGAGCTCAAATAGCAGAGTCTCAACTACAATGACATCAAAGAGCGATCTGCTTGAAAACCTCGAGTTTAAAAGAGTGCACAGACTCTCTCCCTGTCCTATTCCTCTATTCAATCTGCCTTTAATTTGACTTCTTTCTCTAACCGTCTCCAACTGACCTCCCTTCTGTGCTGCCATAGAATGGCTTTTAAGCTTATCGACGCTGTTGGTTTGCATTCCTTTTCAGGCTCTCTGGCTCCTGTCCATTGTCTGTTCGAATCCCTATTGAGCGTTAAACAATCATTGCAAAAACACTTTAAGGTATGGCCACCTATTTTCAAACGAAAATATTGGCACGGTGAAAATCCCCAAATAATTGCTTCTTCATTTACATAGAGAAATACACAGGAAAAACTCTAAAACATATGAATTAGACAGCTGTTATGCCTTGTCCGTTATTGACCCTTTGGCATCCCACACCGTAGATCTGTTCTCATCTGACAGTTCACATCCATCTTGATCATCCAACTTTCTCATACATTCTGCACCGTTGATCTGCGACCATTTGATCTAACGGCTGAGGTGCATTTCAGATGGCTTACTTATGCGGAGATCACCCACCCGAAAAAAGTGGTTTTCTCTCTCCTTGCTGCGTGCTACGTGTCGGTCAGTGTATGGAATCAAGCGGAGCCCATCCAATACCACTTAGCACCTGAGGTCCGGCCGAAATACCATTTACCTTGGAACTTAAATAACATAATGCCGCGTTGATAAACCTTTCAAGTCTGCCATTCTATCACAATATCAAAATATGCCATATCTCCTTTGTATTTCGGTTTTATAATGGAAATACACCAATAGATAGAAAAAGCCCAACAAACACTTTTATATTGGAACTCAAATTTTATAGAGCCGCATTTATAAACCCTTTCGGGTCCACCTTGATCGCTATCGCAAATTTCACAGGCTATGGGTCTTCATCCCTTTGTATTGTTGCGATGCGATATATCGCAATCGCATATCGCATGGTCTTCGGGCCTTTGGTAAGTCCTTCCCTTGGAAACCTGCGACACAATAATGTAATCTCGGTCATTGATTTGCGCGCTCGATCAACGATCCATGTTGTGTCGCTGGATCATGATCACAACTTCCATAGGGCCACCCCCGATACACTCCGCCGACTATGATATCGCCGAACCATCTGATGTAATCTGAAGTTTTGATCTAGACCGTTGATCAGTCCAATTCAACAACTCTGATTCAACGATACTTCAACCTTCGCTTTACTCTATTTACCGCCATTCTTCATGGTTTTTCTCTACGATAGTGTTTTTCAATAGTTTTAAAGACTTAGAATTAGAGGTTTTGGATCCATTTTGGATCATGCCTTCCCACTGAAAAGCTTTTGGACCACCAAAATTTGGTTTTTAGGCGTTGATCAAGTGAGGATACAGTTCCCTTACTTGTCCAATTTCTATCCATCATGCCTTGCTTGGATTTGAACCTTTGAGTCCCACTCTTAGGTACTCAACATCCCCTTGATGCATTGTTTTTACTTTCCTGTCCATAACTGTGTCTTCCTGTAACTCATTGAGATATTCAAGCAACGAATCCTCAATAGAAGGCAACTGACTTTGCTCTTTAGGATCTTCAATCAATGAATTTTCATACAATCTCAAGTTTTCTGCATCAACAACTGAATAAATCTGCATATAATCTAGAAAATCAAGGTGAAAAGCATTTTCACCAATTTTATCAAGTATCTTTGTTGGGTAGCGTAAGCCCCGCATAACGGTCATGGGGCGCGAAGCCTGCAATTTTGGGTAAAAACAGGGTAAAGGCTCCATGGGATGCACAGAGCGCGATTTGTAATAAGAAAAGTAAAAAGGGGTAGTCTGCCCAATAATAATGTAAAGAAATGCCCATAGATCGTGGTCCATGGAAAGGTATAAATAGAGCGAGGCTCTATGGGTAGAGTAGCTAAGTTTGGTTGTATGTTTTTGGATCTGAATGGTAATGGATTCTTGAGAAGAGGAGTCTGAAAGCGTCTGTAAGTCTGAGTCGAGTAGTGGATAGAAGCTCTTCAGCTGTGTGTGCAGAGGCCTGAAGAGTCCACCACTGTGTGCGCGGACCCTTACAGCTGAGTGCGCAGGGTGGATCTAGATGTATTGGGAATAAAGTGGAAATAAAGATAAGTTTCTTCTAAGAATTTTGTGTTAAATCTGAATTATCGTGAATCTTCTTGTTTGTATGGTTAATAACACTATTTTAA
Organism: Pinus taeda; assembly: GCA_000404065.3. NCBI lineage: Eukaryota > Viridiplantae > Streptophyta > Pinopsida > Pinales > Pinaceae > Pinus > Pinus taeda. The sequence goes on from APFE030933840.1 coordinate 293,720, forward strand.
TCTATATGCAAATGCTTGTTTCTTGAATACTTCTGAATCTAGGTTTCGTCTTAATACGTGAATTGAATAAATCTGATAAATGTTTGCTTAAAGACCTGTCTAAGTAGATCTGATTTGAAATACTTCATCCAATAGATTAGATCTGTAGACAGCGTGCCAATAGTCCGTAAGAGGTATCCTAGATCTGTGCAAATACAGAGCAGCGTGAAGCTGCAGAACAACGCGCAATACCTCTAGACCACATCCAGACATCCCTAGGGTGCAGAAACCTGGTTCCAGCACCCTCCCCTGCTACCTCGAGTGAAACCTCAGTCCACGCTTCGTGAACTATTGCTGAAAGGGCCAGTAGTTGCGGGATTTGCTTGGCTAAATAATTCTTCCAAACCTGGGTTAGGCCCATATAAGCCAACAAATGGTTCCGTTTCTGGGAACGGGATCTGCCAAAGGGGTGTCTGATGTGGGAACACTGGAACCCTATAGAGAAAGAGATTGAAGAGTGGTGGGATCTAAAACTCCACGAGTTCGCAGTTCAGGAAAATAGAAACTCACGAGTATCAGAGGAAGACTGGCTGGACCATTATATATTCACAGATATTGACAAAATCTTCTTCGCGTCATTCCTGGTAGAACTGTATGAGTGGATCAGAAGGATAGCTGACAGCGTGGGGAAATGCAGGTTGGACCAGCCTATTGTGCGGACCCTAGAACTGGTGCACAGGCTAGGAGCCATAGAGGATAAAATCGCACACATAGTAGATCATTGGCTAGACCAGGTAATAGGAGGATTTATTATTGAGTTCATGATAGATACAACTGTGAGCTATAGTGAAGCAGAAAGGTGGTTTCTTCAAGGACCTCAGGGTAGGTATATCAAATCATTGAATACTTGAATTAAGATGATGTTGTGTGAAAAATAGATCATGCGCTTTTATTGATGCCTGGAGTAACATGGAGCAAAAGAGGTTACCGCAAACTGGGAGGAATAGAGAACAATCCTTTAACTTCTATCTCTCGGGAAAGCGAGGAAGAGCTCGCGAAGTTCTCACTAGGGAGTGCGGTCCAGTTGATCAGGGAATGCTTCCCACTGGTACCACCTCCGTCCATGCCACCACCTGCTTCACCTACAACGAATCCATCCACACCAACCCCAACCCCACCCCCAACCCCACCACCACCAAAAGTCAAGATGGAGAGTGCAGTCCAGCTACCAACATTTAGAGGGATAGGAAATGAGGAACTGGGATGGTTCTGGTTTGTGATAAAGTCTGTATGGGATGCTCAAGGCATCACAGCCGATAACATCAAGAAGGCTACCTTAGTTAGCGCACTACAGGACCGTGCATTGACCCGGTACATGAAATATTCAAGTGATCATCCAAATGAAGGAATGACAGCAATCGAGGAGGCACTAAACAAGGAATTTGGGAGACCCAAGGCGGAAGCACGGTTACTTATTGGGTTCAAGGAGATTGTAATGTTTCCTGGTGAAACCCCATGGGATTTAGATTAGAGGTTGAAAATCACCATCTACGAGGCCAATATGACACTGACGAATGTGTAGCACTGTGCATGGTTTGTTGCATCTTTAACGCCCTATGTGAGATCGGCTCTGTCGCAACAAAAGATCTCAGCCCAAGCTGAAGTGCTGGAGGCAGCTGATGAGCCCCAAAAATGGATAATTATATGGGCTCATTCAACCTTCTAATTCGACTTAATCCACCATTCTCATTATTTTATTGCATGCTTTTGATTATATTTATGTTAATAGAGTGAATTGGGTTAGTCATTATGCCAACAAGTCTAATGTGTGCTTTGTGTAGTCTTTTTGGTCAATTTGGAGACAAAATCAAAGGTTTAAATGAGAACTTGGCATCCAAATTCGTGGAGAGGATTTTTAGGAAGGTGTCCCCTTCATTTATGGGCCCTTACCTCAAATTCTCCACCATCAACTTGGAGTTCAAGGGCCACCAAATCAATTATCACAAGGGCAGCCAAGCAAGTCAAGTAGGACTGCTGTTAACTACAAGTTTTGGCAGCCAAGTCCCTAAAGTTTAGGAGGAATGTTGGGGTCCTCAATTTGTATAAATAAGAGGGCTTAGGGCCTCATTTTGGTTAGCCAGTAGTTAGTCACTTTGTAGGCAGAAGTTAGCTAGTTTGTAGTTCGATTTTAGTCAGTAGATTATCTTTGCATTTCAGCACATTTTCAAGCTTTCCCTTGTGGACAGTTTTTGATGTAATTCTTATTTTCTTGCTCAATAAAGATGAATCCAGCTTCGCACCAGCGCTAAATCTCTCTTAGGAGGCTGTAGCTCTTGGGGTTGGGCCCATCTCAAGCGCCCAGTACCTCTGTTTACTTTCATGTGTCTTTGTTGCATTCTTAGAATAAAACAAGCTATTTAGATTTAAATCTTGTTTTGTTATTTAGGTTGTTTTTGATGAGGAAAATAGCTTTTCATGCTCAGATTTAGTTGATAGGTTGTTAACAGAAAAAGCTTCAAGAAAAGGGCCATCAAACATCTGTGGTTTCACCTCTCCCTCAGTGGGATCACGAGCTGTGACTGGATGACTTTGCTGCCCACAAAAACACTGATTTTTCTTTGCCATGCAATCACTAGTGTTTGATTTCCATGTGTAGAAGTTGGTTACAAGTTCATACTTTCGTTTTCTTAGTTGCATGAGATAAAGTACATGGTTTCATTGCAGGTCACACTTCTGTTCATTCTCTTTGCTGGAAGCTAGCATATTAGGTCAACATAACTAGGTCTTTGAATTTACAAGTCTTTGTTGGTTCAGATTGGAAAAACGACTTACAGAGCACCTGTACCACTTCTTCATCTGCTTATTCTCCATCAGCACCATCCACTCCACCCTGAATAGTAGATCTGATGATCAAAAGCTCTGATACCATGTAGAAATTTTGAATAATTCAACACATATTCAACAGAGATTATCCTGATCATGTACTATTGCGGAAAACATACACAATACATAAGCTCCTCTACGTTGATCATCAATATAGCAGCATCAATAACAATAAAACATCAAGAGCATTCACACATTAACACAGTATGTATCCCGGGGAAAGCATCTCGCTAAAAACCCCAACTATAGGTATATTAATGATTGAGTCATGTAACATTAAAAAGTACAATGCTTATCACAAGCAATCCAATACCAGCTCCACCTGTTACACACAATACAGCTCAGATCTGAATCAATCAATGGCTCAAATCTCTTCCACTGCTTGCCTGCCTCCGCTGCTCAATACCTGCACAAGAACCGGTGATAATTCCAAAGCAGCCACGTCTTTCCTTGGCTAAATCACGTGAGAACAAGCTACAATGTGGGCAAACTCATTGGCATACTCAATCCTCCCCTGATTTTTGCAAGATCTGTTGCACAACTATAGTCACAACTGATAGCAATCTGATTCTCTAACACCTGTCCCTGCTGAACTGAACATGCACTGACATTCAACTGAGTTAACTGATGTATTCATTAGTTGTATTATGAGTTAATAACTTGTGAATTAATTAATAACTAATTCATCCAACTCATCTCTAGTCTATTCACCAGTTAGACTAAATACAACCAGTTTAACAAAGCTAAACTGAACACAACTCCATCAACTGCACCTCCAGTCCACTAAACTCAACTCACTTGAGTTCTAACTGAAGTCATGCATGCAAATATTCAACTAACCCATAAGAACCACGTATTTCCTTCATTCAATTGCATGTGCCACATCCGTAGCTCGAACTGAAGTGCTCCAAGAGAATAAGATTAAGTTTATAGTCCAAATATTATTGTGAGATAATAATATTTGACTTTTCTATTTTTGACAGCCAGTCTAAAAATAGACTTGATCACTCACACTGTGATCACTCACACTTTCATCAAAAATAGAAGTCCATCTATTTTCTCAACTTGATCAATCATCCATAAACAGCAACCTGCAATCCATAGACATGATCCATATGTCTAAAAATAGACATAGTCTAAAAATAGACTTGCGCCAAAAATAGCCTGCGGGCCCACTTAGTGAAGGCGACTCTTTTCACTAAGCTCCATCATCTTGTTGCAATCTCAACACAATCAAGTATAAATTCACCTCCGAAGAATTTCTAAGTGTCTTTATCTCAAATTCAAATGGAAAGATAAGTCTCTTACCAAATACCAACTCATAGGGGGAGAATCTTGCAATATCGTCCAAGTAGTTCTAAAAACCCATAACACTTATAGAAGTCTCTCAACCTAGTCTCCTTGGTGGTCTGTCACAGTCTTCATGACTATAGATTTAAGAAACTTATTGGTACTTTTCACTTTCCCATTGGCCTATGGATGTTAAGGTGAAGTGACTCGGTGATGAATCCTATACTTTTTGACAAGGTCATGTATCATCCAAGAAGTAAAATGTGATCCTCCATCTGTAACTATCCCCTTGGGCACTCCATACCAAGAAAAAAATTCTTCAAATAAAATGTCTGAAACAACATGATTGATTTCCCTAGTGAGTGCTCTTTCCTCCACCCACTTGGTGACATAGTCTGTGCATACCAAAATATAAGTCTTCTACTGAGATGGGGGATTAATTTGTCCCACAAAATCTAAAGCCCATCTTTTGAAGGGCTCCATCACCAATTGAGGTTGTAATGACATTTCATATGATTGGGTAGGTTGTCCCATCCTTTGATAATCAGCACACCCCTGCACATATTACCTTACATCCTGGAACATAGTAGGCCAAAAATATCCCACCTGAAGCACCTTATGACCTGTTTTTCTATTTTCAAAATGTTCTCCACAAGGGCCATCATGAAAGGCCTTGCGAATATCATGAATCTCATCCTCCCTCACACCCCTTCTAATTTTATGATCAAAACTGGTGTGGAAGTGGTATTCATCCAACCAAAATATTGGGCACTTTAATGGAATATTTTTCTCTTCTCTTTAGGAGAAAGGTGATGGAGACTCTTTCCTGAAAAAAATTAATTGTAAATGTATGCATACCAAGGTGAATAATTGGATATTGCAAAGAGATATTCATTTGGGAAAGAGTCTTCAATAGGAAAATTATCAATAACATTAGTCAATCTAGAAAGAAAACCCGCAACAAAATTATCCTTCCCAAGTTTATCAACAATAGTAATATCAAATTTCCTAGAGTAACAACAACCACCTAGTAACCCTGACATCAGTAACTAGTTTATTCATTAAAAATCAGTTAGTAGAGTGATCATTATGCACAAACGTTGGTAACTAGTAATATAATGCATAAATTTATTGATAGCATGAATAACAACAAGAAACTCTTTTTATATCACTTTATAATTTACGTTTGTAGGGATCAAGTTCTTGTTGATATAATAGATGGTGTAAGGTTTATTTTCCTCTTGATCTCCCTACACAACCCTAATGGTTGTATCAGAAGCATCAGTGAAAATGTGAAACAACAGACTCCAATTAAGTCATCATAAAATGGAAGTTATTGTTACACATATTTTTAAATACATAAAAGCATTGTTACACCTGTCAATCCATACAAAATATTTATCCTTTGTTAATAAGGAAAACAATGGAATTGTAATCTTAAAAAAAAATTCTATAAATTGTCTATAAGAACCTTTGTAGAAATTATGGTGTAGATTTGCAACTTCTCATGAAGTTTTAATCAAAATCACAAGACATGAACCTACTCTAATACTCTGCGGAAACTAATTCACAATTTAAAACAAAGATCACATACATGCAATAAGAAATAACACACATGCACATGATATTTTTCCTTGGGAAAGAAATCTGGTAAAAAACCTAATGTCTGCTTGCATTAATCTGATGAATAGAGATGTATTACAATTTCTTTGTTCAACTGAGCACAACCTTCAAGTGAATAACCTAACTCTCTACTCACTGAGAAGCTCTGACCTAGACTTAGTCAATTTTTTCCTCTGACTGAGACCCTATTTCCTTTCGCAGTTTCTGAGAAAATTACGCCCATAATATTTAGGAATTTCTCCAAAATGGATTGCGCAATTCCCAAGTTTGATCATATGACTGCATGCAACACATGTACACTCAAGACTAGTCTACAAATGATGTTACACTACCTTGTAATCTCCACCATAGCTGTGGTACTCGAATTATCTGCATGCACTAGCTATTTTGGGTGGATTAATAAGTTAAATGAATTATCATTGAGTTTAACTGAATTTCCGCTACACAACTGACCTTCCACTAGTTCCTCCAACAGTTAGAACTATTTTAAATTAAAAAGACTTGAGATAACTGACTTTGATTACTACAAATTAACAATCACACATGCCTAATTGAACTATAGCACCTCCAACATGAATTTACTAAGTAAACTAGGTGACACAATTCATGTCACACAAGTTAACTACATCCAAGTTGTCCGCTGATGTGGAAATTCAAATTTTCTCAATTTAATCAAGGGAAAATCAAATTGAGAATTTCTTGATGCATTTTTCAACACTCCCTCTGAGCAAGAAACATATTATCAGCCAGCCCTATCCTACACCTTTGGAACTCAAACTTCCCTCTTGACAAGGCCTTTGTCAAAATGTCAACATCTATTCCTCTATTGGAATGTACTGAAGCAACATTATCTGCCTCTACACAAAATCCCGTAAATGGTGATACCATATATCTATATTCTTGGCTCGATCATGAAAAATAGGATTCTCAAAGAGCTTGATGCAACTCTGATTATCATGGCAGATCACAATTGGATCCATCATCTGACCAAACAATCAAACAAGTATATTTCTCATCCAGGTCGCCTCACATGTTGTTTGACTTGCAACCATGTATTCTAATTTTGTTGAGCTGATTTTTACAAATCTTTGCTTCCCGTTGTATAACGAAACAACTACGGACCTAACACTCAAAATTCCACCTGATTTACTCTTCTAGTCTGATGGACTACCTTCCCAATCTGCATCTGTGAAGCCATACAACTTCACTCCCTCTATCCATTTGCACCATAGTCAAAACTGGGTTGTGCCTCTAAGGTACCGTAAAACATCCTTAGCTTCCTTCCAAAATAATTTTTTTGGCCTAACCATACCTTGGCTCAGTTGGTTGACTGCATAGCACACATCTGGTCGTGTGTTCACAAGATACATTAGTGAACCCACTAGCTACCAATAAATTGTAGCATCTACTTCTTCACTTGAAGTGGCATCCTCCTTCCTCCAGTTGGTCGTTAGAGGTGTCTCCATGGGTTTCCAACTCTCTATGCGGAATATTTGAAGTATCTCATTGGCATACTTTCCTTGAGATACAAAAAGTTCCCCGTTGCCTTGTCATACTTCCAAACTGAGGAAGTAGTGCATGAGATGCATGTCTTTCATTCCAAACTTCCTTACAAGGTCCTCCTTACAAGATCTTATCAGTTTCTCATCACCAGTTAAAATCAAATCATCAACATATAAGACAATCATAACAAATTTACCATCTACCAATATATGATAGAGTTTTGCATCTGCTTCACTTTTGGTGAAGCCCAAACTAGTGAGATAGCTATCGATCCTGGTGTACCAAGCACGGGGTGCTTGTTTGAGACCATACAACTTTTTCTTGAGTCTGCACACATCAAACTCCTGATCAAATGTCTCAAAGCCTTATGGTTGCTCAATTTACACCTACTACTTAATAATCCCATTGAGAAATTTTGTTTTTACATCCATCTGGTGGATCTTCCACCCCCTCTGCCTAACTAGAGAAAGAATTGATCTAATGGATGAGTACCTTGTTATAGGATTAAAGGTCTCCTCATAGTCAATTCCCTCAACTTGAGAGTACCTCTTGGCCACAAATTTGGCCATGTACTTCTCTATTATTCTTTCTTATACCTGCTTCACCCTGAAGATTCATCTTGAACCCACAATTGATTTATCTTCTAGTCTTGGGACCACTTCCCAAAAACTATTATTTATAATGGATTCATATTCTTCCACCATTGCATCAACCCATACAAGTTAATGTATTTCTTCCTTGAAAGAGGATGGCTCAGTCTCTTAAATCTTAGTCATTAGATTCGTGTATCCGGTGTATGGATCAAGTGACCTTTACCTGCATTTATTTGAAAGAGCACGCACATTCTACCTCACATCCTAGACAAGTCTTTCAGCTTCCCTGGTTATTTTTTTCCTTCTCTAGATGGTTCTGCTTGAGTGGATGTCTCCACTCTCTTCTCCTCAATTTGTGGCTACTCCACAACTTCCCAAGGATCCTCCTTTGGAGCTAAAAGCTCCTTTTCTAGTGGGATTTGAAGCTCCCTCTTAAGAGATCGCAACATCACTTTCTCCTCATAAAACTTTACATCTCTTTGCACAAATATCATTTTGAGGGATGGCAAGTAGACACAGTAGTTGTGGGGAATTTCTATGTAACCCAAAAATAAACCCAACTCCATTATTGGCTTAAGCTTCTACCTTGATTCTTTGGAGACATGGTAGTAAACAGAGCCTCCAAAAATCCTAAAGTGTGACACATCCATCTTCCTCCTCAAGAAAGCCTCCTTTCATGTAATCATGTAGTGAATCTGATGAGGACTTCAATTTTACAAATAGACTATTGTGTTGCATGCTTCATATCACAAATGTATAGGTAGGCCTTGGTCATGCAACGTCACCCTTTTTTCTCCCACAATGCTATGGTTCTTTCTCTTAGCCACCCCATTATTATGTGGGTTATGGGGTGTTGTCAACTCTCATCAAATGCCTTCTTTCGTACAAATATTTTTAAAATAATTCGACGCATACTCACCTCCATTATCACTCCTGAGAGCCTTCACCTTCTTTTCAGTTTCTCTCAACCAATGCCTTGAATTCTATAAACTTGGAGAATGTCTCATATTTCTTCTGCATGAAGGAGATCCAACACTTTCATGATAATTCATCAATAAAAATGAAAAAATATTTGTGTCTAGCAGTGGAGGCTGTGGAAAATGGTCCACAGACATTAGAGTGGATCCTTTCAAGGAATGCATGTGCTTTTTTGTCTCGGTCATGGAATATGGATTTTGTGTACTTCCCCAAAGTACATACTTTGCATACATCCTGCTACTCAAGTGCTTCTTTAGGGAGGCATGTGATTATTTTCTACGTAATCTTCATGGCGCCATGATGCAAATGGCCAAGTCTTATGTGGCAAAGTTAACTGACATCACAGCTCAACACCTTCTCCTCCTTTTTGCTTAATGAAACACAATCTTCCACATATAGCTTATACGGGTTCTTAACACAAACCCCTATCTACTTCAAATGTCTCATGGCTACATGTCCCAGGAATGCTTTTCCTTTTCTGAAAATCACAACATAACCATGGTCTTCTAAAACTGGAATATATATGAGATTTTTCTTTAATCTCAAAATGAACATGACATCCTTGAGCCTAAGAGTGGATCCAGACTCCCTTTGAAAGGTGACTTTACGAATCCCAGTTGCATTATACCTTCCGTCACCCCCCAACTCGATGTCTATCTAGAGATCTTTCTCCTCTGGGTCACCGAAAAAGTCTCTACACCCTGTCATGTGGAATGATGCACCTGAGTCCAAGTACCACACACTCCCCATCATTGTGTTGGTCATGCATGTGATAAGGGTAAATTCAGTCTTGAACTGTGAAGCCAAGGCTTCACCTGCTACTCATCTTGAGGTATTCTTGCTTTCCTTTTTGTGTGGACACTTCATGGCATAGTGGCTGAATTCATGAAAATGGAAGAATTTAATTTTGGACAAATCTTTCTTCTTTCCCCTTTGGATGGATTCTGGTTTGGATTGAGATTTCTTCCCTTTTCCTTTATTTTCTTTTCCAACCAATGCAAAATTTTCTTCATCCTCACCCTTGAGGCTTAGATGAATTCCCATGTTTGGTATTCCACCTTATTTCCTCTTGTACCAAATCGGACCATAAGCATTCCCAATTCGGTAGTTTCTCCCTCCCGTTCACTGAATCTTGATAATTATGCCACCTCTTGGGAAGGCCTAGTATGGTTAGGCTTACTAATCCCTCTTAAGCAACATTAACATCAACCCCGCCAAGTTCATGATGACATTGTGTGAACCAGCTCAGATACTGTGGAAAAGTGTCATTCTTCTGAATCTTGATGCTTTGAAGTTTATCCTTGAGTTCCAGCTTCCTATGGTCACTATTATTCTTGAAAAATTGTGTCAGTGCTTTCCACATTGCAATTTTATTTTCTTTTCCATGGAGGTTTGAGATAATATGATCTCGTACTCCCTCCAATATTATTCTCCTCTCCTTAGCTACATCTTTCTTCCACTGAGCACGGTTTTGGACATCATATGCTTATGGTTTTCCAACATCTGTCTTGATGTATTATAGCAAGCCATTGTCATCCAATACCACCTATATGTGATCCTTCCATGCGATGAAATTAGAGGTGCCTTCCAAGGCATACCCTAGCCTCAACCCGTTGAAGGTCATGCCCTCGGCTCTGAAGAGACCCTGTTGCAGTGAACTTCAAATTCGATCCTCCTAAGAAACAACTTCAAAATTCTTGTTCTGATGTGAATCCTTCCATGATACCATGTATAAATTATGGTGTATATTTGCAACTTATTATGAATTTTTAATCAAAATCAAAAGACACAAACCTACTCTACTACTCTAGGAAGTTAATTCACAATTCAGGAAGAAAAAAATGCAATAATAAATAATGCACATACACATAATATTTTTCCTAGGGAAAGAAATCTGATAAAAAACTCCAATGCCTTCTTGCATTAATCTAATGAATAGAGATTTATTACAATTTATTTGTTCAACTGAGCATAACCTTCAAGTGAATAACCTACCTCTCTGTTCACTGAGAAGATCTAACCCAGACTTAGTCAATTTCTGCCTCCACTTGAGTCCTTATTTCCTTACACAATTCTTGAGAAAATTAGGCCCCTATTATTTAGGAATTTATCCAAAATGGATTGTACAATCCCCAAGGTTGATCATCTGACTACATGAGACACTTGTACACTCAAGACTAGTCTACAATTGATGTTATACTTCCTTGGAATATTGACCACAACTGGGGAACTTGAATTCTCTACATGCACTAGCCATTTTGGGTTGATTGACTAATTAATTGGATGATCACTGAGTTTGACTAAAGTTCCACTCCACAACTGACCTTCCACTAGTTCCTCCAACAGTTAGAACTAGTTTAACTAAAAACAACTTGAGATAGCTAACTTTGATTGCTACACATTAGCAATCACACATGCCTAACTGAAATCCAACTCCTCCACCTCGAATTTACTAAGTAAACTTGGTGACACAAGCCATGTCACACAAGTTAATTGCATCCAAGTTGTTTGTTGATGTGGAAATTCAATTTTTCTCAATTTAATCAAGGAAAAATCAAATTGATAATTTCTTGTTGCATTTTTCAACAACTTCCTGCACCAAAAATCTATGTATCTCTTTCTATGTCTTAGGTTATTGGATCAACCCCTACACCTACAACATAGAGATAGTGCCTTAAAATAATACCTTCGGTCATCATCATGTGACACTTTTTAGTATTAAGACAAAGGTAGTTCTATATACAATTCTCTAGTACTTTTTCAAGGTTGTGCTTCATCAAACTCATCCCCGTATGGTGTAAAATCATACATAAACATTTCCAAATAGTCATTGACCATATTAAAGAAAATTTCCTAACAATGCTCGTTGGAAGCTTGTAGGTGTGTTACAAAGTCCAAAATATAGGATCATATAGGAAAATTTACTCCAGGGACAAGTGAAGGTGGTCTTGTTCTGTTCCTCAAGGGTGATTTGAATCTGGTAATAGACACTAAATCCATCCAAATAAGAGAAAATCATTTTACTAGACAGGGTATCTAGGACCTGATCAATAAAGGGTAATGGGAAATGGTCCTTTTGAGTGGATTTTTTAAGCTACCTATAGCCAAAATAGACTCTCCAATTTCCATTTTTCTTAGGGAAAAAAACAAGTGGAGATACCCATTGACTATCAAAAATTAGAGAGATGATGTTTTCATTTAAGAGATTTTGAAGTTCCTCCTTGAAAAAACTTTTCAAGGTTGGATTCTTTCTTCTTTAGGGTTTCCAGATATGTCAAGATCCTTCCTTTAGATATATATAATGAGTGCAAAGAGTAGGATGGATACCCTTCATGTCCTTATAATCCTATGCAAATGCTTCCTTATTCTTTCTCAGTAACTGCATTAATCTCTCTTTTTGTGCAGGAAATAAATTAGGATTATTATTTAAGTTATTCCCATGGTCTATCTCCACTAGAACACCCTTAAGACTAAGGGTGTAGGTATTATTTCTATAAAAAGATCATCAAGAGTCTCTTCCTCATTAGAGTTTTCTATCGTATAACTTAACGACCGAGATGTTGATGGTGTACAAACAAAAGGGTCATTAATTAAGTTGTTAATAGTATCATCCCCAGCCTCATTTTTAAAATGTAAGGCTTTTCCTACAATGAGCAGTGCATGTGTATCAACTTCCTTTGATTCAAACTTAGAACATAAAGGATTCTCATATTCCAAAATTGGTTTAGCTAGAGGTAAGAATAAGGTCCTTGGTAGTGCTACGATAAAAGATGATCATGCACCCAAATCTACATCCAACAAAGGCATCTGCAACGGCTAACCATGGCCTACACACTACAAGGAAAAGCCCTTCTAGCGGAGGTTATAACATAAGTTTTTAGTGTTATAAAATTGGAAAATTTTATCAAAAAAACATCTGCTAAAACATTCATTTGGGATAGGGGAGGTTTTAACAGAACTTCATTACAACTGAAAAAATTTGGTCAACCAAAGGTTCTAGCTGATGTTTTTTCTGGTGCACTTAATGGAACAAGTAGCACCAGTGTGCTACATACATAAAAGCATCAGGAAAAATACATAACTAAAAGCATTGAGGTGTTGAATGCAAAGAATATCGGTGTGTAATATATATTGCACCGATGTTAAGAGATATAAAAGCCCCTAGGCGTTCTTCTAAGGAATGACACTAGGGCACGCAGAAATTAAATTTTGTTTCGATGCTTTTTTAATCTTTTAGCCCTGATGCATATCATTAGTACAAAGGCCACGGTAAGTTAATTATACAAAAGGATTGTTGTTGTTAGTTTTCTTAAAGAACTAGGCTGGAAATAATATTTTGTAAGACTGGGAAGTTAGTTATATGAAAGCACTGATGCGTTAATAATTAAAATGCACTAGGGCATTAATCTCAAACAGGATTGGTGCTTGAAGCAATAAATGCACATGTTCTCTTGTTTTCTTAAAAGGCATTGGGCATGCAAAAAATATGTCCCTATAGTGCTTTTATATGATGCAATGCACTGATGCTCTTATATGTTATAAACGCGTCATTTTTTTAATGATATTTTCTCTTTTTTGGAAAGATCAACTTGTGACAATGCAATTATTGTAACTTCTTAAATCCTTTATTCATAGAAAATCGACATATATCTTATACCAATATTGATATAAATTAAAATTTGATTAGTACATTTGTATATGATGTTTGCATTAAAATTTTATATTATCATATTTCACATCTCTTCATTATAATATTTAATCATCCATATATTTAATCAGTGGTGTAACATTTCATGGAGACATTGGATAACGCAATAGAATAAATTAAAATGTATTTTATTATATATCAATAAGAAGATTTTTGTCATACAAAATGGGATTGTTATTGGTAACCCCTTGTCTTTCAATTGGGACACTATGTCCATTAAATTAAACAAAATGTCTTATTTTCATAAACAATTATTTAAATAAATACAACAGGTTGCATTGATATCCAAATCAATCATCATTATTAATTGGAATTGTTGTCATTTCTCAAGCTACTTCCATGACTTGGGTTATCTAGAGGAATGTTTGATTGAATGAATCGATTTTTTTCGTCTTCTTGATCTGTAGTTCCATCTGCAAATATAAAAATAAAGTGTAATGAATGTATCTACATCGGTGAGAATAATAAAAATTGAAATAAACATCAATGTAAATCGAAAAGCAATGTACCATAGCAAGAAGTGACTCTTGAATTATACACATTCTTTCAAAACCAAATATCATGCCTTCTTTCAACAACTCTTCTGTCGATGTAGTTCCATACTTTGTTTTCTAGAAGTTTTATACCACATAATAAATCATATATTTAATATAAATGATTTTTTTTTCTATTAAGTATAAACTCAAAGAAATAAAACAACATAGATACTTACAAATTCCACAATTAATTTTTAATATGCCAACATATACTCACAACCATTATTTAACCCAATGTCAATCAATTCTTTTGATGGCTCTTCTTTGTATGTTAGCACCTATTTGAATAGATTTAAGGATGGTTGCTCTAAAAAAACTTAAAATATACAAAAATGAAACCTTTAGTTGTTATAAAGAAATATTAGCAATTAATCACAAACTTTGAAATCAATGTCAATCAATTCTTTTGATGGCTCTTCTTTGTATGTTAGCACCTATTTGAATAGATTTAAGGATGGTTGCTCTAAAAAAACTTAAAATATACAAAAATGAAACCTTTAGTTGTTATAAAGAAATATTAGCAATTAATCACAAACTTTGAAATCAACTCGTTTCTTCCTTGTTTGCCTGTGTTATGTGTTGAATGAGTTCCATCTTTGTTTCATTTTCTGCACGAAAATACTTGAAAATTAATATTTAATGCTAAATTATTTTTTTATATGTAAAAATTCAATCATGATTACATAAATTTGAAGCACGTTGTTATTGAGATGGCTCCTCCTATGATGAAATTATGTCCATTTCTTTGACCATCTCCTTATAATTAATTCCTACTGGCATGTTTCACATATCAATGTGTTGATTATTTGGGATTTCATAATCTTGCTGAAAAAATTAATAAAATATTTTTATAATGATATAAAATAACTAAATATAACAAAATCATGATTATTAAATTAACGATATATACATATAATTCTAGAAAATCATTTTATACAATTAGAAATATTACCTTTTGAATGATTATTTTTTGTTGTTGTTATATGTTTTATCTATTGCAAGTATGGCATGTCTCATTGACCATTGCTTTGGAAATGCTTCATGTAGTTTAGATATAATTTTATTCTTGGAATCACTAGATTGATTTTTGCATTGTAAGTGGAAAGTACGTCTATGCATTCATTCCACCAGATCCCTCATAATTTTATATAAAAAAATTCCCCCTTTCATTAACCTCTAACACCACTCTAGATGAGCTAAGGACCAATTCGTCATTATTTACATGTTTTATAATTTTTATTTTCTTAGAAGGACATTGATCTTTTCCTTCGTTGTTGCTCCCTGTAGAAAATTAAACATATATGAATTAATAGATTGTTTGAAACATGTTATCTAATATTCTTAAGTATATTATGAACCATCCTAGATCCATCTTAACATTGGATCTATCAAGCCCTGAACGAGATCAAACCTTTGGAGGTGAAAACCTTTCCTCAACTTTTGCACGCAAAAATAGAGGTTTTCACATTCATAAATTTGATCCCTCTTGGCGCTTGATAGATCTAAAGTTAAGATGGATCTAGGCTAGTTTCTAAATAGGGTCGACATTAGATTAGAAATGTTAAATGTTTATGTTTACATTTGTGTGAGATATACCCCCATTACATGTTAAATATTTATGTTTACATTTACGTTTACGTTTACGTTTATGTTTACATTTCCATTTACGTGAGATCTACCCCCATTCCCCCATTACAAGTTAAATTTTTACGTTTACATTTACATTTATGTTTACATTTACGTTTACGTTTACGTTTATGTTTACATGAGATATACCCCCATATATCAATACTTTGTTGTAGAGCGCCTCTCGGCACAATGAAAATTCAAAAAAAAAAAAACTCATGTTGAATAGTATTTTTTCGTTCATCTGATTCATCGTTCTACAATTTTTCTATCAGGATTTTACGCTCTTCTGCAATTAGATTAGAAATAATCTTATAGATCTTATTCATTTTACAGCTCTACATGACACACACCAACCAATACATATTAGTTAAACTTACTTATAGCTTAAACATATTAATTTTATAAAGAACTTTCATTTTCTACTTTTTTTTTATGTGCTATCACTCTGTCGATCAATATTTTTGTTACTTCAAACCTCGTGAGACATTTTTTATCAGTATGCAACCTATAACATTCAATATATAAGTCATTATATATATTTTACAAATAAAACAAATAATTTCCAGCCAAAAAAGCTCTGGTAACATGTGCGTTTATTTAGATAAATGCACCTGGTGCATTTAGATCATTAAAGGCACTGGGTGTTTAAATGACTAGGCACACCATCATGGAAAATTAATTTTTAAAAATTATTTTAAATTATTATGGTGTACACACTGAAATGATTTAACGATGTTATTTAGAAGAGGTGCTTCAGAGTGTTATATTACATTGGGAGTGCTTCAGAGTGTTATATTACATTGGGATTAACGATAAAAACACTAGACGAAATCCAGAGTGTTCTAATATGTTGATGTGTTGGGTTACAAATGGAGCATTGGTGGGTCATATTACAGAGGAGCGCATCGCACAACATATAGTCATTTAAAAAATAAAACCAAAGACAATCAATAGTCTTTGGATCTAATTAATAAATGATTCCCCTACTTTACATGTCAAATGCCCCATATATAGTAAGTACACAAATCCATTAAATCTAAAATCTCTAAATTGAAAAACTCTAATTATGAAGTGGTAGAGGAAGTTAAACCCTTAGGTGAAATTTCACACAAAGAAGCAAGGGTTTAAGATAAATATTGAATTTTTTTTGTCTGAATTTTAATTAAATTTAAATAGGAAAGTAGATTGTCAAAAAATTTACTAGTAAAATCTATAGTAAATTTTTTATTATACGGGGTTTTTGTTTTTGTTTTTTCTAAATTATGAATAAATCTAAAAAAATTGTAAAATATTTTAACAACAAAATTTAAGATTTTTTCTATCTAGAGTTTTGAGTGAATCAACACTCCTTTCAACTTCCGATATTTCACCATATCCAAAATATTTTGCAGCTCGACAGTGCTCTCAGTATGTATTTATTTCAAATGATCTCTCTTTCAATTAAACCCTAATAGAAATTGTAAATTTTTTTATTAGTAAAATACACAAATAAATTTTTAAATTATTATGCATGCATTTTACTGAATCACCATACCTTTTATTTTCTGATCTTTTGAATAGTTCTGCTACTTTAAAGTATTTTATTATTGCACGATGCTCCTGTTATGTTTCTCTTGCAAATCACTCACTTGAAATTTTGAGTAAAATGATGAAATGGTGAATAACTTTTTACTATTTAAAACACTTTATGAAATTAGATTTCGAAAAATCAATTGTTGCTCGTTTTTTAATTTACAAAAAAGAAAAAAAGAAAAAAAAAACAACATTTTTCTTTTAATTTCTCTGCACATTGGTGCATTTGATAGTCAAATGCACTAATGCATTTATAAAAAAAGTGCATCGACATTGTCAGGGTGATAAAGTTTTAAAAAAGTGCACCGACATTGTGGGGGCGATAAAGTTTTTCAACGCACCTACAAGATACAATTTTTTATTATTTTTCCAAATTCCGTAATTTTGCAATTAATTTGTTTGACGATGGGGTTTCTATTTAAAAGCATCGGTGCTCAAATTGTGATAAGAGCATCAAGTTTGTTGAATTCGTTTTTATTTTTAAAAATCGGGAAACAGATTCGTAGTGGTGTTTTTTTTTTAAACGGATCGGTGCGTTTTTGTGTAGAAGAGCATCGATATGATAACACATTTTTTCTCAATGTTAGAAACTGGTGTGGGTATTATTTTAATGCCCCGATGTTGTTAATGTCTTAAACGCATTAGTGTGCTTTGTTCTAATAAGCCAACTAGTTTGGTTTAAAATTTATCTGAAATTTTAATTTCACATAAAATGGAATATTAATCTCAAATTATCCTTTAGAATGTGTCCACATGAATTACAGTGGTTCATAGCATACATTTTTTGTTTAAAGTCGTCTTATTCTTGAAAAATGGTTTGAAAACTATATTGAAATTCAGATTCTGGTTATATGGTTGTCAAGATTAATTTTGGATATGCACACACATTTTTATTTATGATTTTTCTCAAATTCAGAGAAAAAATATCAATAATATGTGCAAATGGCCAATTCTTCAAATTCCAACTCATTCCATATTGTTGATCAAAGTTCTTCATGGAGTTCTTCCTTTCCATCTCTAGTAAGTTCATATTTTATTTATATTTTGATTATCTAATTGAATTTTATTTTTTTAATCCATGTCAATTTGAATAAAAATGTATCCAAATTGCAAAACCTGATTCAGAATCAAGTTCATATGAAGAAAATATTACTCCATATTTTCAAAAATGTCAGAAGCTCTTGTGAGAAGAAACATATCACAAGTATTTGGCGGATGAAAATGGACAACCTCTTCACTCTACCAATTGGAACATGGCATCTTCTAGCTACAATCTTGGATCAACAATGTAATAATTGTGTGGTATAATTTAATTTCAAAAAACCAATTGCATTGATGTGCTTACTAATATCATTGATATTGTACTAATGACATTTAATATTTTTTGAAATTAGGATTCTAGTGATGATAAGCAACTCACCCACCATCTTTTAGAGCACCCCACTACAATGTCAACTCGAGAGAAGGTTGCATTCAGAGTAAGAACCGGAGAGGAAGCATACAAAGAGTGGTTGAATCAACCACCTATTTAATTCCCACTATGTCCAGATTCACCAATTAGGAATGACTACAACAATAGTAGTTCTTTATAACAAGTTGGAAATGCAGGAGGTAATCAAATGGAGTTTGGTATGGATAATTACTTAGAAGATACGACTGCCATGGAGGCAATTTTTTTAGAATAATTTTAGAATGATGAGATGGGGGATGATGCTCATATCATTTATACCTTTTTCAAAAACCTGAAATATTCTTCCACAACCCCTCTCTTTGGACCTCGCGACAAGTCAAATTATACTAATCTAAGGACAACAATGTTGTTGTATAACATGAAACCAAAGTTTGGTATGTCAAATGCATGTTTCTCAGTAATATTGAGGTAATTGACTTGCATGATCGATCAAGTTCCTTATATTTTGTTACACAAACAAATTTAAAAATGGTTGATTTTATGAATGTTAAATTTTGACAATGTACAATTATATTCCCCACCAACTGAAGGATACTCAAAGATAAGGTTCTTCCCAGTGATAATGTCTTGTTGGGTAGCAACAAAGAAGCAAACAAGTTGTTGAAAATGTTGGGTGGTGAATACATATAATATCATGCATGTTTGAATGATTCTATTCTATATAGAGGAGCATATGCAAATAAAGAGATATGTCTGAAATGTGGGCATGGCAGGTACCATAATTCAAAATAAAAGGGTAAATCACATGGTCCTCCTCATAATATATTGAAGCACATGCCTATAATCCCAAGGATTCAAATACTCTTTCGCTGCAAAGGATTAGCTATGTTGCAAGGACGACATGCCTCACACAAAAGTGAATTAGGAGTTATGTGAATCCCAATAGATTCAATAACCATGAAGCATATAGAGGATACAAGGCCTAAAATATTCAAGGATGAAGTACGAAATCTATGACTCAACGTAACCATGGATGGCATCAACCCATATGCCCTCCAAAACACCCACTATTCTTTTTTTCTTATAGTAGTGATCAATAAAAATATCCCCTCATGGTTGTTTATGAAGAATGAACATATTATGTTGGCTCTGATAGTCCCTGGTAAAATACAAGTGAAGAATATGGATGTCTACATACAACCATTAGTAGATGAATTGAAGGAATTATGAGAAGGGATACATGTGTATGATGAATCCCATCGCAACAGAGACAAGTTTTACGTTGCATGGATATGTGCTTACACCATACATGATTATCCAGGCTAAGGAGTTTTCTTTGGTAGATTATATTCTTATTGATATGTTTAGTAACAATATTGTTTCGCATATTAATTTAATTCACTCGAATTGTTCAAATCTTCATGGTTGCTAACATGTCAGCCTGTATACAATAATTTCACAAGTCTTGTAACAAAAGGGTATCATGGATGTAAATGTAGTGGACCTTATCTGAATCCTTGGTGGTCTGACCACCTACGAAAAACAATGTATGAATACTCCATGGTATTCCTCCTAGAATAACACCCTTATAGAAGGGCAACATCTTCTTTCAATGGTAAACCAAAGAGAACCCAAAGGCCTACAATAATGACACTAGTTGAATGGACTAGAGCATATGAGAGAGAGAAGGAGCAGGAGTTTGCATAAATGTTTGATTCAAATGTGGAGCCTATGGTCAATGATCCAAAATTCTTCGACAACTATGTTTAGAAATTTCCCATCGGGATGAAAATGAAATCTATGTTTTATGAGCTCCTATATTGGGAGAATCTTAAGATTTCCAACTTACTAGATCCCATGCATATACTTAAAAATATTTAATCTTGTTTATGGAGGAACATATCATCGAAAGAAAGTGACGCATTAGCTACTAAGAGAGATCTTATTTATTCAAAAACTAAAAAGAAACATTGGCCAAGACAAGAAACTAGAGGAGACGTTGTTCCCTCTTGGTCTTTCAAAGAAGGTGATGTCTCATTGATTTTAAAGAAAGATGATCTTATTTAGAAAAGGGAGTTATAATGAGTGTGAGGGTGCTTATTTATATGGGTTTCCACTATGTTGCTAATTCATTGTGGAATATCATTTTTCGGGGTTGAAATCACATGACCATTTGAACGTTCTAAGAGTACTTATGTAAAAAACATGATTTTTTTGTATGTAATGGGATATTTTATAATTAATTTTTGTATAATGTATCATTTACTGTGTAGTTTCATTATCCTATGCTCATGCATTAGTGTGTGAACCATGACTTCCCCCAAGACATATGACGTGCCATATCTAAATTATTTTCATTTGTACATTGGATCACATCAAAGGAGATTCATATGGCTAGCATTCGACGGTGGTGTCAAGAGATAGCTGAGATTGTTTGTATGTTTGAGAAGGAGTTGCAGACGAGTTTCATGGACTTGTAGATTCATCTTCTAATTCACCTAGTAAGTGAGGTTGAATTAGTTAGGGTCGTTTCTTGTCATTGGATGCTCTTCTTAGAGAGATACATGAAGAAATTGAAAGGTTTTGTTCAACAAAGGGAAAAACCTGAGGGTTGTATGGAAAAGGGGTATATATCATATGAGTCTGTCTATTATGCTAGTGAGTATATCAAGCAGATCAACAACATACCAGGTGCGACGATTTGAGACGACAAAAGGGATGAAGAGAAAAGGTAAGGGGGGTTTCTCTAAAAGAATGGAAAGAGGCACATGATAAAGAGTAAGTGTAGGCTTATCAGTTTTCAAATTAATACATAGTAATTATTCACAATGAACTTCATATTAATGCATATTTTGATCTCACATGTACTATATATATGTGTGTGTGTGTGTGTGTGATAGTTCGATTTTATCATCACTGAATTAAGAAATTGAATCCATCAACAAATTTGTTCTTTACAATATGGTAGTGACACAACCGTGGGTCGCATTATATGAAGAGAAGAGAAGGAAATGGGACAATGACAGGAAAGAATTCAAATGGTTGAATGGTAGAAGCATGCATTATCTTGATCATTTAAAAGAAATATGCCAATGATATGCCCTAACAGTTGGGTTGTTGATGAAGTCAGAGAGAAATATGGTGTATCTGGTCATTACCTGCGTGCTCAAGAGAATGCACTAAACATAGGGATTAAGTACAACAACTTGGTAATTATATTCTTTTTTTCTACAATTTTAACTTCATAGTGCACCTGTTAGAGTCGGTCTTGTCAGTCCTCCATCAGAGATCAAAACTCTTTTTGCATTTCATTTTTAGGAGTCCCGCTCCATTCACTCAGCTGCATTTCGCTAGGGGCATGCCATAATCTGATGAAAAAGGTCTTGTCATTCACTTCCCCTCATGTCTGGCACCTACTAGCTTAGGTCTTTTGTCAGTGTTCACTAAGGTCCATGATAGTCAATGTTCGATCCTTAACGGACAAGAGTCATTTTCAGTCATTAGGTCTAGGGATTAGTCAATTTGGTCTTCAACCATGTCCAATAAAGCCATTAAAGCCAGAGGGAGGCCCTTACAAAGTTATGATTCAAAGGTTTTCATCGTCATGTTGACAAATTACGACTGCTCTTCAAAACTCTGTTTTGAAGAAAAGTCAAACAGTGTGACATTTGTGATAATTTTCAAAAAAAAGTCTCCAATTGATTTCTTTATGTGCAATCATGGTTTCTGTGGCCAAATTCCCTGTCATGCAACCCCTGCAAAAAGTGCCGAAAATTTCATCATTCTAGCTAAAAAGGCAAAGGGAAAAGTGAAATTCAGTGTTACATTAACTCAGTGAAAAAAGCCAAAATGAAACATTAGCAAAGTGGGTTTTTGAAGAAGCAAAAATTTAACCCATGACTCCCAATGTCTTTATAAAGGATTTTCAAAAGCAAACAAAGTCATTGTGCAACTCAAGGTCATAGAGAAACATTGCAAAGTCATTGGGAGAGAAAAGTGCGTGTTTGGAGTGAGATTGGAAGCGTTTTCCAGAGCGCGGCACACACAGAGGGGCGCGACGCACATAGAGGGTGCGATAGCGCAACCCAGCAGCGTTAAAAATACAAGGGTGTGACACATATACAGAGCGCGGCGCACTGGGTTTGTTGCACGGCGCACACCCACAAAGGCTCGAAATCATGCCAAATTTCCTCAAGTCACCTTTGAAACCCCTCAAATCGACAGGTAGGCTCTAAATTTTGATGGCTCATGTATGTTTGTGAAGGTTATGGTGGTTCATGGCTATGTATAATTGCAACAAAAACTCATAAAACCTACCACTAGAAAACATCAAAGCCATGGTTGCTAGGGTTGCAGACTTGTGGTATTGATGCCAAGGCTCCTCATTCACCTCTCATTGTTTCACTCCTTTCCATTGTTCCCTTCCCCATATCCCATCTTCCCCATTTTCCCTACCCTAAAATATTACCAAACCCTATTCCCTATCCCCTCCTCTTATTTATCAACATAACACCCCAAAACCCTACTCTATAAAACCCCCAAACCCTCATACATATCCCTAAAACAAAATTTCCCCCATAACCCCTATTCCCATCATATTATTCCCCTCCTAACACTCCCTTTTTTCTCACTGTTCCCCTTGGTGGCAGATATCACAACAACACCTAGTTTCATACCACCATCAAAGGGAAGCCTAAGTACAATACACACACAGTAGTCATGGCATCTGAGCATTCATCAGAGTATGAGATGGAAACACAAAGTGATTCATCCTCGGAAGAACAGGCTCCCTGGAGACATTACAAAAGTGGCAAACATGTTAGGGTTGAGCCAACTACCCTCATAGAATTGCAGGCCTGCCCTCTTGCTATGTCATGCTTCCAGCATCTATCATGTTTCGAGTTTTGTCAAAGGGTCGCTAATGTTCAAGTTCATCATGAGTTGACCCGTATTTTTGTGCTTCACCTACATGGAGGTCACTCTATCTTTGCCGGGGTCACCTTCACACTGACAGCCGAAACTATCTCATTAGCAACCGACATACCAAATGTTGGAGAACAGTGGCACAAGAAACAGAAGGTGGATAGGCAACATTATGAGACTTACATTAAGGCCAGTTTCTTGAGGCAGCTCCAAAGGTTTTTTCCATTCAGATATTTGAAAGATGAATATGCTCCACTCATGAAGTTGATCATGAAGTACTTTAGCTGTGAGGGGAGGTTATCTCATCTATATGCCTATCACATCAGGTTTCTCATGCACTTTACCAGGGTATGGATGATGAACCTCCCATTTTTCATTTGCAGGAACATAGAGAGGATGAACACCTTCATGCAGCACAAGACCCCTCAGCAGCAACTTAACAGTGTTTATCACTTTGCTCTTATCCGGATTTTGGTGGATCATCAGTTGGGATTGCAGGGCATTGATTGGGAGGACTTCATCTCCCATGACCTCTTCAGCACTTCATAGGTATTATCGGAGGTTGAACATGAGACAGGTGGTCCCTGTCATCAGTATGAGCGCCATGAGACTACTGCTATGCCAGTATTCATCACATATCAGAGAGGCATTAGGTATTTGTTTGCAGCAGCAAAGCGAGTGTTATCTCCACCTGGGGTGGAAGGGGCCTTGCTTCCGACATCGGCAACACAGGTACAGGACAAGGGCAAGAGCCCATGCATGATGAGGGGCCATCAGGTGAACAAGAGGCCGATTTCATCCTCATTCATGATGATGATGTAGATGAGGAGAGTGCCAAACTTAGGAGGACCATCCAAGAGCAGAAAACGTAGATCCAAGACTTGTCACTCAATTTGGAGAGGGCCAAATGGATTATCAGGTATTTGGAGCAGAGGAACAAACAACTTGAGGACCATCATGAGATCATGGAGCTGTAAATCATCCGTGAGAATTGCCAAGCTGCCCAGCATAGGAGGATTGAGCTCACTCCATTAGAGCAAGAGATTAACAGTGACCGTGAGTCTTGGCTCGAGCGCATCAACATCCACCTTGAGAGACTACTAGAGAAGGCCGACAGGGACAAAACCATACTGAGGCAGATGGTTTATCATTATAGGGCATGGAACATGAGTTCAAAGGCTCGGATAAGGAGTTTGAAGGCAAAATTGAGCAAAGTGACAAAGAGGCAAAAGAGGCAAAAAGAGCAAGATCAGCTTTGAATCTTGGTTGAATCTTGTGTGGCCTAGCATAGCACCTCATAGAGGATCTCCAGCCCAAATTTCAAGAAATTTGGGACAATTTTGGTCACATGGCAAATTTTTGGTCACAACACAGGTTTTTTCTCCCTGTGCGCCGTGCCACTGGCGTGGCGCTTAGAATTGGGAGCTACAAATTGCAAATGTTTTGCATTTTTGGATTCAGCATGAAAAATCACGACTACTGGTGCATGGACAAGAAATTTGAGCATGATTTGAGTCTCCAGGAGGTCAAAAACACTCAAAAAATGACCTCTCTGCCCCTATTTTGACACAC
>APFE030933840.1:320423-380696 GCA_000404065.3 Pinus taeda
ATGTTCGGGTTATTAGACATGTGACACTGTGATTTTTTCACCTTTTTATAGGTGTATTTGTTCCCATCTATGTGGGCATATGGACATCATTTTCGTATGAAGGATGTTAATGATGGATGCATGACACAAGACTATGGAGTGGAAGTCGAGTTCAACCAATCTAGTAATGCTAGCCACTGCAATCAAAAACTAATGCAAGGGACATTATGTTATGTTGGAAAGATACAAGAGATCATTCAAGTGGACTTCTTTTCATTCCAATGTATTATTTTTAGGTGCAAGTGGTGGGACACCTTTGATTGGAATAATTTAAAGGAAGATCGTGATAGTGGGTTAATATCTATCAACTCTAAAAAGAGTGACACGAAGCTAGGGAGCCTTATGTTTTCCCAAAACACTGCAAGCAAGTCTTTTTTTACCCAAATGTGTTGGATAGGGATTAATGGTGGTTCATATTGAGATATGGCCCTAGATCAAAACATATTTTTGAGAACAAAGTGTTATCATGCCAAGCAAGAGGAAGATAATCAGGGTGATGAAAATGGAGAGTGATATGTAATTGTTATTTCATCATTTATACTATTGTTGTATGTTTTTATTGTCATTATTTCACTAATTATAGTATTTTTTATTCATCTTGTTGACATTTTATAATATAATTGGTAAGATTCACAAACGTTTTTTTTTTTTTACATTTTTATAGGGAGTTGTCTATAATGCGACTTTTTGGAGATTCCGGTGACGGAATCCGGTGGAAGAAATGAGGTTAAATCTGGATTTTTAGCAGTTAAAATGGTTTTTTAACTGCATATTTGGATTCAGCGCCCTGGAAAACCCTGGGAGCCATTGATTGTGCAGAAAATAGCTATCAAACTTGAGATTCCAATAAATTGCTGCCGGATTTTGACCGGAAAAATCCGCCGGAAAGGCTTTCAAAAAGTCGCGTTATAGACTACTGCTTTTTATAGTACTTAAAACTAAGTATTTCCAATTGTGTACATTATCTATGATAACAAGAATTCAAGGTCACAACCCTTCTCAAATAGGAACATGTCAAGCTCAATGAATTTGTGATGGTGATTAAGAGGTATTTCTTTGACTTTCAAATAGACTTGGTGATGCATTTTTTACTCTTATTTAGATTATGTGGAATAAATATCTATTTTTTTTATGTATTTATAACTAAATTATTTAAAGTAGACGTGTCTTTATCATTATGAACATGATGTAGTATTAGCTAGGATAAATGTGAAAAATGTGAATTTTAGTGACTATCTCATGCTACGTATGTGGAAAATATAATATTTTCAATTAAGAAATAATCAAATATTTTATTTGTCAAAAATTTAAATCTAATTTATTATCATTTTTTGTATTATTTAACTCATATTTATTATTAAAAAGAGTTAAATTTAGACCAGTATAGTAGCAAATAAAGAACCAAAATATCATCAAATTGTTATATCTTTATTACTAGAAAAAATCACTTGCCTCTTTAACAGAGAAATTCCAATATAGGAATCTCCAAGTACAAGTAACTTCACATGAAGCCTTATCATTTTACATTTCATTATCCTCATCTTTAGAGAGAGAAAATTGTAATTTAAATTGGTAAGAGTTGCAATAAATATTCAATTTAAATTGCTTGAAAATATCATAACTTTCGTAATAAATTAAATTTTATATAAATAGAATTTTTTAAGTTATATTGATTTTAAATTAATTGCGCCAAGAGACACTCTACAGCTCAGCATAAATAGTAAAAATAATTTTAATTAATAAAATAAAATATAGTAAACAAAAGATAATGTGGACCATAATTACAATATTTTATATACACCTTAATATCTATTACTTTATGAGAGATTATAACTCAAAAGGAAACATAATAATTTTTCTTAATGAGGAGGAATATAATGATTAAAAAAAATTACTTTTTACTACACGGAATAAATGTAATTTTTTCACATGACAAGAAATATTATTACTGATATTACATTATGTGTAATTCATCCCATGCTCCATTTACATGTGATATTTAAAACAAAAATATATTTATAACAAAAAATATTTTACTCACAACCATAAGTAAAATATTTCAATGTCCATATTAAATATATAATTTATAGATTTTTATTAGAGAAAGTAAAGTAATTTAATGAATTTTCTTATATTTTCACTTTAGTGAGAAAGATTGAGAGAATTCTTATTCCATTAATAGTTGGCTTTCTAATTCATGTATGGGGATATTTTTAATTTTCAATGTTAATTTAGATTTGATATGTATATTTTACCAAAATATTAATAATAAAAATAATTAAATGCATACATAAAGGAAAATATTATGAGGGGGCATATTTTAACATTTTAATGTAGAGAAAATGAATTATAGATAAAATATTTCAATGTCAACTACATATATATTATACCAGCTTAAATCCATATTAGTCTGCCTAATTTTACAATCATAGTTTCAACCATACTAAACTTTGTAATTTATAAAAATATCTTTGCATTTTTTTAAAGTAAGTCGTTTTGCATGCAATTTCATATATAAAAGTTTGATATAAGTTAACCAATACATAATCTATAATAAATATTATTTCATAAAAATAAACATCATGAGTATAACCATCTAACAATCATAAACATTATTTAAGATACACATTCAAATTCACTACCATCGTCTAATTATATACACCTCTAACACATGTAAATGTCATTAGATAACACACAAATCTAATAATCTAAGAGGGCATCATCATCATGATCACATTTAGTAAAAAACAAACACTCTAATCTAACATCATCACCACACAAATCCTCAATTTAATATAAATCACATGTCAAATAAATGTTATCACATACACATCTATCTGCAAGCACATTAAATGAACATATTTAACATGACCTAACAACATAAACACCAACATATATATTATATATATATATATATATATATATATATTATATATTATAATATATATATTTAATAATTTATATTTATAATTCAAAAAACAAGCCAATAAACTAGATCAAGTCAAATAAGTGAAATCAAATATTCGATAAAACAGACGTAGTGCCAAGCTGGTCTATAGAAGAAGACCATGAATGGTCAACTACCGCATGATCAACATCTGTCGAAATCAACTAAGGTGGAGAAGGAGGAGGTTGGTCTGCATGAGTAGAAGATGATGGATGGTCAACTATGTTTGAGTCCTCAACGGGGTTTGATGAACTCGAAGGTGGAGGAGGTGGTTGGTCTTCTTTGTGAGGAGAAACATGAGGCACATCCTCTAGCTCAGGCATCTAGTCATCGAGCGACTAAGAGGGTGTATTAACAGATGGATCACCGACACCCTGACGACCATGATCCGATGGGGTAGTACTACCAGAAGCATCATGATCACCACCCTCATCATCATGATCATGATCATCACCCTGATCATCATCATCACCACCCTGATCTGATGTATCTGCCACAGCATCATGATGTTGACTTTCATCCTTCATCATTGTCAGTACCTTACTAGCTCCAAGGATATGTCACATAAGAGACATCATCTCCCGCGGAAAATACCTGTACAGACCCATGAAACTAGGATCTGCAATGATATCTTGAGCCCACGTAGGGAAGAATCCCACATTAAACAAAACATTGGCCAATCTATCGTAGTAGTCCATCTAAACTCACAGATCATGCATATGGCATTGGAATCCCACGCCCCCTAAGGATGTCCCTCAACCATCTTCTCATCTCCTTTGACATCCGATGAAGGAGGAGGCGTGTCCCCATCGAATTTTCTGATCTCTACAAAATATATTTAATACAGAAAAATAATTACATAATTTCATTAAACAATTTAATAAAACAAGTTAAAGAATGTGCAAGAATAAATTTTATTCTAATTCATTAAAACTACAAGAAAATGAAACTAGATTAATTTAAATAAAACAATAATATTACCTTTATCATATGGAGGCTCGACCAATGTGAAGAAGATGTTGAGAAACCCTCTCCATTCAATCCCCGCATACGGAAACTCCAATGTGACAAACGCATGGCCATCCTCACTGCCCAATAGCATCAGTGCCTCGAGAGAAATCCTAGCCGGAAACTCCAACAAGCCCCTCTTGGGCATAAACTGCCCCCACATGTGCATATGAACCTCATTGATCGGCCTAGGAGGGAAATAGTAAAATGTAGGCCTCATCTATGGAAACCTCTCAAAAAATAAACAAAAAATCTTGGAAGCGAAAGGGAAGGTCTCCCTCCCATGTCTCAATGCACGACATCTATCTAAATTCGTGCAAAACTACCTCAAAAAAATGGCAGATCATTTTATGCAACATGGCATTTGAATCAAAGAATCAACATAATACGAAAGAGGGCAACTAAAGTGCTTCCCATCACTACTAAAGTGTGCAATGGTCGTGACTAATAATGAGATTCACCTAACATCCTCTGCAACAAAATAACAAATCTTTACTTGTCCACCACGGACCTAAAAATATGATGAATGGACCGCATGAGGCCCAACATATCTTCGAGTGTATGCAAATTGACTCTTAGTTGCAACACCATGGCGGACATCAGGGAACTCGGGAATATCCTCCCCTCTCCTGGATAGGATAGTGATAAAGTATATTTCCTCCTTAGTGGGCCTATACCACGTCGTAGGACCAACACAGAAAGCCTTCTCCTAGGCACTCCATCTGTGGATCAGATGTGCCAGTAAAACAAAGTGCACCTTCAGGGATGTATCCTTCTCACAAAACTTGAGGAGGCCTACATTCATCTAGAGTTTCTGGGTCACTGCAGTAATAGGGCGGGGTTATAAATCCCTCTCCCTCTCTCTATTATGTCATGTTCAGACCATATTTTATGGATCTGCGTGTTGCTCCTACTCCTATTGTTGCTCCCTCTATTGACATCTCTATTACATGATTGAAATATAAAATACATCAACATCATACATAAAATACAATATTTTTTATTAAATGAACAATGTATTTATAAATATGGAAACATAACTTTCAATTAAAAAAAAAATATCGGTGACCACAAAACACAGTCATGCACTGACGTCGGTTCACTTTCAACTATAAATGCACTACTATCGGCACCACATAAGTGTGATGCACCACTTTTGGTTCACAAATTAAACTTTTTATAGTGGTGTGACACACTTGTGCACTAGTGCACCCATATAACCTTTTCACACTAGTATGAAACATTCAAGTTATCGAACACACCGAGCTATGCCTCTATTTTTAAATATTAAGTGTATGGTTCATTTGGTAAATATAAACGCATCGGGCATGACGCATCAATGTACAATCTATCGCATCAATCCCAGTGCATTTTAGTTTAAAAAACACACTGTAACAATGGTGGTGTGTTATGTTCATACACCATAATGAAGTGCACCTTGTAAATTTATAGGGTGCACTGCTACCAGTGCAAGTCGAACATATCGAACCCGTGCGGAGAAAAAAATTTGAAAAACAATGGAAAATTTACCCTAATTTACAATTCTAATCCACTAAAAAAATAAATTACAAAGAAACATAGACATTACCTGGATATTTTGTCATCTAGGAGGCATTGTAGACACATAATGGAGGAAAACAAATTTTAGGATGGTTTGAAAAAATTGAAAAATCAAACAGTGAGCATGCTAGCATGGTACAAAAGGATGATGAGCAAGAGAAGCACCAACGTCAGGGTGCTTGCATGTGGCAAGAGTGGCACCAGTGCTTTAGAGCTTTCCCGCACTATAGATTGTAAAAATGAAAATTACGGTCGGGAGGGTTTCTTTTATTTAATCCTCCTCTGGTGCATTCCTCCAAATGCACCGGTGCGGGATATGTCCAAAAGCATCACATTTTTTTTAATTAAAAAAATATTGTGATGCTTTTCTTGAGACGCCCCGGGGTATTCATTTACAAGTACCGCATTTGTGTTGTGTGTTTACTATAGAGCTCTCCCGCACTATAGATTGTAAAAATGAAAATTATGGTTGGGAGGGTTTCTTTTATTTAATCCTCCTCTGGTGCATTCCTCCAAATGCACCAGTGCAGGATATGTCCAAAAGCATCACATTTTTTTAATTAAAAAAATATTGTGGTGCTTTTCTTGAGATGCCCCGGGGTATTCATTTACAAGTACCGCATTTGTGTTGTGTGTTTACTATAGCACCGCTATTTTTTTAGAATTTAAAAACTTCCTAGTGGTGCTCTTTAGAAGATTCCCTAGGGCGTTTTGTTAATATTTCCACACTAGAGCTTCATTGGAAAATGGCGCCGCATTTCTATGAAATTTAAAACTATGGCGATGCTCTGTACTGGTACGCACCGGTATGTTTTTCTATGTGAAAGGCATCGTGCTATCGACTATTCAAGCATTGGTTCTTTATGTTATTTAGTTCACCGTGTTTTGATTATTTTCTATAATAAAAAATTTGACGGTGCACCATGGTATTTGCAGCACCGATGCTTGTATGGATAGTAAAGCATCGGTGTGATAATATATTTTAGATGTATCATTCAAAAAACATACTCTAAAACATTCACCCACCCACATCTTCTAGTGACCTCCGTTACAAACAAATTTCTAAGCTATTTTTATAGGGGCTTCCACAAAAACCTTCGTTAGAAGGTTTTTTCCTTGTAGTGGCCTAAAATCAAAGGATGCCCCCTAGGTGTGTCTTAGGTTGTAACACTACAAAATCCATTGGATACTTCCAAGAGTCAAATGAAATAATAACATCATCCAATACTCCTTCAGGTTGGATCTTAGACCTATTTTCCAATTCTAAAATAGTGGGAGTAAGTCTCAGATTGGTAAGCCCATGTAGTTCAACAGTGTCCCTAGTTATTATGTTACTTGTTGCTCCTAATTCAATCTAGGTATTTGGAAGAGTTTTTCCTCCAATAGAACAACTACTATTGGATTCCCAAGATCTCCATATTTAGTAGGTGTATTATCCCCTAGCATTAACTCTGATAATTTTCCAATTACATGTACAGTAGGGGGATCTCGCAGTTTCCTACCTGGAATTTTAACACATAATTCTCTAATTGTTTTAGAATAAATGAGAACATCTTGGATTTCTTGAAGTAAGGGAGTCTGAATATGTAATTTTTCAACTCCTTCAAGAAATTGGATTCATATTGAGGAGTATTTTTTACTTCAGTTAATATTTTAGGATAAGGGGGATGCAAACAAGTCTCACTACTAGTAGCTATTATAAGTCTCACAGTCGAGGTAACATCAATTGCTATAATGACATTTGAGATATCACTGGTTATTACATTCGAATCAGAAATAGCACCATATCTTACAACCTCATGAGTATCGTCAATTGTTCTAGCATTAGAAACATTTTGTGTTACAACATGTTGTTTTTCTAAAGATCCTTGAATTAATTTTTCTTCTCTTGATGAATTTTCTTCCTCATTTTTTTAATAATGGGAGAAATATTGGGGTTTATTATCCTTCCTTATCATAATTGTATTTCATCGAATTCCATGGGTGAGATACAACAGGTAGGCATAATTGGCATTTGAACTTGTTATACTGCCTTATTCTTGGGGTTGGGGTTAGGTTGTACAGATAGATAATGATGTAATGGAGGACCATTCATAGGCACATTGGAAGGAATTTATAACTATTATTTTTGTATTGGGATCTGAACAGGAATTTGGTTAGGAATAATAGTCCCTCACCATGGCTAAGTCCATGAAGGAGAAGCCCATTGAGGCTAGGGCATATGATATTGAACCAAAGGGGAATTATGAGGTTGTCATAGAGCCATTGGATATTGTATTTCCCCAGGAACGTTTTGAGGACTATACATACCATACCAAGAATTAAAAGAAGAGAAGGGTTCTTGCACCATACTTGATGACCAAGGTTATTAGCATTTCTTGGTTCCAATAAAATATGTTTCTTTAATATCCTCCCCTATCTCCTTATTTATTGATTTTAATCCAGAAAATGAGGGGCATTGTTTTGTAGAATGATCTCACACACATATATTGCAGTTATTAAGTGGTCATTATCTTAGAGGATGTTTCTTCCTACACCAAGAGCAAAAAATAGTGAAATTCTACTTCAATTTGTTTCTACTTCACTTGAAACACATTAAGATGAGAGGACAATGAGCTCATAATGTAAAGTTTTGAGATTATCCAGAAGGTATCCAATATCTGCTTGTGTTTCTCCACTATTGGCTAACTTTAAAATCCTAGTAGAAGTATCATGTGTCATGGTCTTATTTCTTGTTGACCCTTTGGAACTCCTTCAACAAAGTTGAAAATTTTTAGCATAAGGTTCCTTGGATATATATACTTTCCAAAGAATATTTATCATATCAAGGCATTCATCCTACATTCCTCTTATCAAAATTGTTTTAACTATTTCCTTGTCGAGATTGCTATGTTGATATATTTGTAGATTATACTGAAGGTACTCAACATACTCTTCCAAATTTTAATTCGGTGTTTGATTTATCTTGGATAGTTTTTCCCTTTTATCTCTAGAACAACATTATTCCTAATAATTTTCTAAAAATGTCTTCTTCAACCCATCCCAGGAGGTAATGGATGCCCCATCGATCCCCATAAAGCATCTCAGTGTTGCTCCCTTTAGTGTAACTAGGAACAATTTTAATTTATGTTCATCGATAGTATAATCATAACTCTTGCAAAAGAAAAATGAATTCAAAGATAAATGTATATGGACCTTCAATGATTTTACCTTGAAAAGTAGAAAGTGCATAAAAACAGGTATTCTTCATTGGGGCTAGTCCGTGGTGATTTCTAATGGGGAACTTAAAGGTGATAACTAAGCTCTCTTCCATTTGGTTCTTCCTAAAAGGTTGAGGGTTTTGTACAATTGTTACAAGTGGATCCCCTAATGGATGATATAGATATATTTTTGGTGATGGGGGTTGCTCAGGTTGTTCAATCTATTTAGGTTGCTCAAACTGTTTAGATTGTATAGGTGGTCCTAATGATTTCACAACACCCTCTATAATAGAATGCTTAGCAGGTTGTTTCACAACACTCCCTTAATTTGAGATGTACTGATCAAGTGACCATTCATCTAGACTTGATTCTTCTTTTGGAATTTATTATAAATCATGTTCATTTGTATCACCTTGTCCCTCTAGCAAACCTTTATATCCTTCCTCTGCTAATAAAAAAGGTCTAGAAACTCTTTGGATTGTCTATGAGATCGTAGGTTCATGAAATTATGCCTCCTTAATATGGCCAGCTAACACAGATGACTTAGGGGATGCTGGCCTATGTAAATAATTTTTACTTAATCCTTTCTTCCTAAGTATTGATCCTCAATAAGATGATTTTGCTTGAACTTTTAGGATGGCCCCTTGTATATATGTTTCTCTACCTATATTCAAATTCTTCTTCTTTCTCCCACGTCCTCTTCTACCAGCATGGTTAGTTTCTTTTGGGGCACCTTATTGTTCTTCACTATTCATGTAATGAAATCCTATGTTCCTTGACTCCTCTCCAAGCCAGGTCCACTTTAGTATGTGGAAACAATGTGTAGGTTCTTACCTCTCATCTTACCACTTAAGAACCTCAGAACCAAGAACAAATCTACCACACTTTCAATAAATGCATTTAGATAAGTTATTCTCACATATGCACCTATAATAGCCTCCCTGACAACGACGCCAAAATGTTGGGAAGATAAATTTTCCTTTTAATTCAAAACAACTAATCTGACTCACATATAAATTGTCAATCTGGGTAGGATTTTTGTTGCAAGGCTACTATGAAAAATAGATGGAGGAATAGATGGAAACTAAAACTAACCAAAGCTAAAAACAAATACTTATAAGTATTACTCTTAGCACTTCAACACACTTGTTGTTACACTCCAAACCTTGTTCACACTTCAAGAGGAAAAAAAACACACATTGCAGAATAAATCACACTTTGTCACATTGTCACTCTTATTAAAAAAGAAACAAAATTCCTATAAACCTTTCAATAGTAAAAAATTGTTGTAACAACCATTCAATAAACTAAACAAACCAAATAACTATAACAAAAATCAAATAACCATCACACAAATGAAGGGATCGGCCCAGGACCTATATTGTTACAAAATCATAGAGGTTATGATCCTGCAACTATTCAATGCATGAACAAGATATGTAATAGTAAAAATAAATCATGCATAACCTACAACTAAGAGGAAATAAATGTACAACTATGATACCTCTTCTAACCAGTTATCCCTGCTAAGAAGGAGGGTCCTTCCTCATTAGGAGGGGATGGTGAATTACACAACACACGAGCTAATGAGGAAACATATATGGAGCCATGAATGATAAAGATTTGCATTAGTGAAAATTGTAGTACAAGATTAAAGTGTTGGTACTCCCCCTCTGATCTCTTTCTATGCATGCCTCACAGATAGAGAGTGGATTCTTTATAATTTCATATTACATTCCTATTTTCAAAAATTAGGATCATCATGAGAAACTCTCGATTCTCCGGTAATCCAAATGAAGATTATACAAAAAATATCTTATAAAAATTATCTTAATTGAAATAGATCTATAATAGCTTTTCTAAATTACAATGATTTATCATTTGGAAATCCTAACTATTTCAACTAATTTAGTTTCATTTTCCATGAATATCTCATTTCAACAGTTAAACTGGATCTGACTACGTGTCTTTCCAAATCAGTCATCAGTCTTTGTTGCTAATCATAAAATAATAGAGTATCCAAAATGAGCTTGGTGTTGTATCAGTAGCATAAGCAGAGCCTTCAATCCATCTTTAGCTTGGCAGAATTAGGGAGATATTGTTCTATAATAGCATCTCAACAAGCCACATCACCTGAAACATTCCTTCATCAATTTATTAATAGAATAGCCTAAAGTAGATAGATTTTATGTCAAATTACAAGAAAAACTAGATAATAAGGATGAGATACAAAAGGATACATACTTTAATCAATAATGGTTGACGAAGTGACAAGGCATGGATTTTAAATTCAAAATGGTAGGAAAAGATAGGGAACATAGATACAAAAGAATGTCAATTTTTCATACCAATAATATCATTATTAAACAAGCTTGAAATCTCCCTATCAATCTCTTTAATAATTAATGTTTGATGATTATAAGGGATGGATGTGTTTTCTATCATTATTTCCATCTCAAATATACTCAACCAATACTCTGCCACATCCTTCTACTTTGTTTCCTTCTCCATTTCATGCACTTTGTTCAACACTCATTTTTTTCTATCGTCATTATTCCCTACAATCAAACCACCACCATAACACAATAGTAATTAAGAGAAGTATTTTGAGACAGATTTCTTGAGCACGAAGGATGGATATAGTTGTAAGGTTTAAACCATTTGGAAATGATATCTTAGAAGCATATCCCAAGTGCAAGAAGTGATTACGAAAAGTGTGGTGGCTAAAATTCTTTGAGAAGTTCCAAGGGCATGATGTTGAAGTGACTCGAGTGGTCGTTATGGATTTTGAGAGAGTAGAAGTTGATATTAGTGATATCGGATTAAAAATTACAGAGTGTTTCCTTTCAGAAGCTATTGAATTGCCAACGACTAGTGAAAATTGGTTCAAATTTCAAAGATTCAAGGATGATTCATAGAAGAAACTTCTAATATATCCTAAGATGGTTGCAAAAAATTGGACAAAATGCATTCATGTATCAGCATTTAAGAATAAATGGTAAGACCTTCTCTTCATCTTCATAATTTTTTATGAGAAGAAAATCATGTTTAAATTTTCCCATGAATTAAATTAGGAGAAAATTGTAAGTCCACGTCACAAGATAAAAAGAATGAGTTAACTGAGTTAGTTTCACGTAGTGGGCTCAGCTCATTATATTTTAGGGCCTAACTTGAGTCATGTATAGTGGTTCCTAAATTTTAGGAGCCTAGGGTGAGTTTAATTTGAGTTGTAATAATTTAATTCAGTTAAACTAATGTTTGTTAAACTAGTTCCAACTGTTGGAGGAACTAGTAGGAGGTCTAGCAGTGGGGTGCAACTTCAGTTAACTGGCTCATGCATTCATGAAATTCAAGCATGTGTGATTGAATCTTGTCTCATGTTTATGTTTTGATTTCTCAATCAATTAATTATTTATGTTTATGAGTAGAGTAGATTCAAGTCTTTTGTTTTAGCATATTACATAAGAAGTTTAAATCTACAAGGAATTTATGCATGGTATCAGAGCAACGGTCACAATAGAAGAGAACAGAATTCAAAGTTTGTGCAAGAGTTTCAAATTACAAGATCAGTGTTGCAGGTTTTCTCCAAGACTAAGAAGATGACTTCCACCAGACTCAGGCTTAAGTATGCTTTGCAAGGAACCAAAAATTTTGTGGCATGGAAGATACGTATGGAGGTGGTATTTGATGATAATAGGTTACTAGATTACATCAACACAGATGTAGCTAAACCCTCGCTCAATGGAAGAAGGATGTGGCTAAAGAAAGGAGGCTAATATTGGAGGGAATTCGAGATCATATTGTCTCAAATCTCCGTGGGAAAGAAACTCCATTTGTGATGTGGAAAACACTGATCAAATTATTTGAGAACAACAGCGACCACAGAAAGTTGGCACTGAAGGATAAGGTTCGTAGCATTAAGATGTAAAAGGATGAATCAATTTTGCAATACCTAAGAAAATTCACACATTCTCATGATGAACTTGGCGGTGTCGATATTACTATTCCAGAAGAAGATATGGTAGCTCTAGCTCTGTTGGGTCTTCCCAAGAGCTGGCATAGTTATCATGATTTGGTGAATGGTAGAGATAAACTACCAAGCTGGGAGTGGTTATGGTTCGATCTTGCGCAAGGAGAGATTAGGTGGAGAAACAGAGATGGAACTTAATCCAAGGTTGAGGATGAGGAGAATTGTTCCTTGCCTAGAAAGGCAAAGAAAGGAAAAGGGAAGATATTCCAATCCAAAGGAGATTCTAGTTAGATGGGCAAGAAGAAATCATTTTCAAAGATTAAATGTTTTCATTTTCATGAGTTGGGACACTATGCCACAAAGTTTCCACACAAGAAGGCCGACAAGAAGCCCTCAAGAGGAGTGACAAGTAAACCTCTAGCTTCACAATTCAAGTTGGATTTCACATTAATTTCATGCATGGTGACATCAGTGATGGGTAGTGTGTGGTATTTGGATAGTGGAGCCTCATTCCATATGATGGGAAACAAATAATTTTTCAATGACTTGGAGGAGAAGGATCTCTAGATTCACATCGAGATGGGAGATGATGGAAGGTATAGTGTGACCGGAATCGGTACAGTTACTTTTAAGAGGGAGTCTAGTTCTCCTATCACGTTAAAAGATGTCATGTATGTTTCGAGTTTGGAGAAGAAATTAGTTTCAAGTGCTATGTTGGAAGATCATGGCTACGATGTAATATTTAGAAAATGAAAGGCTTTCCTCAGACATATAACCACAGTACAAGTGAAGCGGATTGGGGTTCAAGTGAAGAACCTCTACAAGTTGGATGTAGAAGATTGTGTTTCTTTGAGCATGAAAGTAGAGAAGGTGCAGAGCTGAGACATTGGTGAATTATGGCATAAGAGACTTTACCATTTTCATCATGGAGCTTTGAAGATCATGCAACATATTTCTAGAGGAATTCCCAAGGGGGCACTAGAGCAATGAGATACATGCAAAGTGTGTACACTTGGGAAGCACACCAAAGCCATCTTTCCTGATAAGGATAGTAGATCGCATACACTTGGGAAGCACACCAAAGCCAAATTTCATGATAAGGATAGTAGATCGCACGCCATCCTTAAAAGGGTTCACTCAAGCATGTGTGGACCTTTCTCAATAGCCTCCATGGCCAAGCATAGGTATTATTTTATATTTGTAGATGATTTCTCACGTAAATGTTGAATTTTCTTCATGCAAAAGAAAGACCAGACATTCTCCAAATTTTGTGAATTTAAAGCACTTGTTGAGAAAGACAATGGAAGGAAAGTTAAGGCTCTAAGGAGCGATAATGGTGGTGAATATGTGTCGAATGATTTCAAGAACTTATGTGCACAATAAGGCATTTGATAGGAGTTAATACCACCTCATAACCCACGACAGAATGGGGTGGCTAAGAGGAATAAAAAAAAGTATTGTGGCGGCTGCATGTGCGATGCTGCATCAGGGCCTACCATTACACTTGTGGGTTGAAGCATGCAACACAACTGTATATGTGTAGAACAGGAGTCCTCATTAGATTCTCGGGATCAGTACACCAAAAGAAGCTTTTTTAGGGAAGAAACCAGATGTTTCATACTTTAGGATCATTGGTTCATTAGTTTACTCTCATGTTTCCATGGATGTGCTGTGCTATTCAACAACCCCCCCATTTATTAATATAATAGAAAATATTTTATCAATAAATGGGTACCCTTAAAAAATCCTTCCAAAAAAATTTTTTAGCATTTAGACACTTTCTTCTAAATTTTTAGAATAAAACAAGATATCAAGTCAAAACCCTTTGAAAGCTAGCAATACTTGCCTTTTCATGTATCATTGGACTGAGTGTGTCAAAAACCTTATTAACAAGCAAAACAAGCGAAATGCAATCTAAAAGAATCACCACTCTTAGCCTAGCTATCTTTAGGCTTTTCATTAAAAACAGGTCCTAAGGCATTTCCTCTCTAAATAAAACCTGTATCGCATATCACAATTCACAAAGGGCGCACCCTCATGAAGTATGTTTAATCAGGAAAAATACGATATTGCGATGCAATGGTTAACCTTATCGCATCGTGTCAAAAATACTTAAGAAATGTTTGAAATCTTACAAACCACGTGATGTTGCAAAATGTGATAAAAGCCCGGACCCGATTGGAGCCTATGTTATAAAGTAAAACTTAAGTACGATACGCAAATAAGAAATGATTTATAAGGTAAAAATATCATTAAATAAGCTACACTTTAATAAACAATAAATAACGTCCCACATCTCACATCTTGAAGAAACCAAAGGAAATTTAAAGAAAGTGCACAATCAAATTGCGATAATGCGATCTGCAATATTGCATCGCAATTGCAAAATCAGC
The DNA here is from genome assembly GCA_000404065.3 of Pinus taeda. Classification (NCBI taxonomy): domain Eukaryota; kingdom Viridiplantae; phylum Streptophyta; class Pinopsida; order Pinales; family Pinaceae; genus Pinus; species Pinus taeda. Next base: position 335,541 of record APFE030933840.1, read on the forward strand.
GTCTTCGCATATCAAAGCTCGTAACCTTAAAAATGTTGTCTTCCCATTTTACGATGCAGAACAGTAATTAGCAATAAAGGTAGCGATAACAAATCATTAGTGGGCATTTAACATGGGTTAAAGGCATTTATGTTTGAAAATTGGCTCAACATGATACGATATCTTTTCATCTGCGTTTAACTAAAACTCCTTTCTTGTCACCTTTTCAAGGTTATCTGTATCATTCATTCTTATTTTAATTTTCATTTGTGTCTATCTAGCTTCTTCTTTGCTTCATTTCAGGAAAAAGCCGCAGCAAGAGTCATTAGGAGAAATGGCGGAGAAGAGAAAGGCAACCGTGTCTGAAAAATAGAGACAAAGGAACTTCAACATGGGAAGCCTTGTATTATTTGTGAGAAGAAGAGAAACCAAGGCCTCTGGTAGCAAAGGCCACAACCAATGCTCATGTTTCCTCCAACACCTCTTACTTTGACAAAGCATGCTCGTTTCTACACTGCATAGCCGCAAGGCCAAAGATAATCCCATATACAGATTTGGTCAAGTGGATAATTGATGTGGTGGACGTCTCGGACAAAGAGTTCAAGAATAGCAGTTATGAGGTTATGGGATCTTTTACATCAAACAACCTACAGCTTATGTACAATCTACGAGAGCCACAAAAGCTATACAATAAATAGTTCCTCGAGAAAATTTCTAAGGAGAATGAAGACCTAACAGAAATTACGCGAGCCTGGACAGAAAACGAAAGTAAGATCAAACAGGATAAGATAGGTATGTATTCTACGACATCCATTTCTCCGCCTTATATTTCTGTAGTGCCCATGCTATGTAGATTGTTCGGTAAGCCAGATAGTACCAAATTTTCCCTGGAATGGCTACCATTAATAGAAGCAGTTGTGAACGCAACAATAATGAATTGGGCTCAAATTTTGTCTGATAATTTGGTGAAAGCCATTATGGAGTATAGGAGAAAGAGGAGTCCCTCTTTAAGTGTTTATCCCCCATTTTTCATGAGTGCCTTTGTAATGGACGCAATTTGTTTTAACTCTAAATTTCCTATTATGGGATGGAAGTGGATTGTGCAACACCCGCTTCCTATCCATGTGTACCATAAGAGTTTGTGGGAGTCTCAATTTCACCCCCATTTTTACTAGATTTCTCACGGAGTTATGTTGCCCATCCATAAACAAGTCTAATACGTAACCGGCCCTAGGTTCTTCAAAGAAGTTGAAGTATATATTTTACCTGTAGCTAGATGGTTTGGGGAGGAGACCTTTACCTATATCAAAATATTTGGGAGAATTGCTTCACCTCATGTCCTCCCATATTATGTCCTAGACAAGTTAATGGCCAGGGATAGAGCCTACCAAACGGCACTAGAAGGTGGGATCAAAAAAGGGTTGAAAGAATAGAAGAAGGCCATTTGGCCTACATTTCCATTGCAATGTGGTGTGTTTGCACTACATGATTTTGAGCATGCATGCAAAGAGGCAAAGATTATGAAATATATGAAATTAGCTACATTCCCAAGAAGGCAGTATGACCCAAATGGAAATTTTAAGGACTTCACTACTATGGTGAAAGTGAAACCATTCACCCATGAGGAAGGCACCTTTGATGCCCTCTTCCTACAAAAAGAAACATTTTCAGATGTAACGCATATGGCATCACTACTTTTTACCCTAGAAGATGTTGAAGCTTTTCATGTGTACAAAAAGAGAAGATTAAATAAGGTCCCATTGGACCTACTACAAATTGAACCAATAAGGAAGCCAACTCCCAGTGTGAGCTTTGAGGACAGCTCCAAAGAAAATTTTGAAGAAAATTCTGAGGCAGAAACCTAGGAGAGATCTACTCATGAGTCAGAGCACTCAGAGCAACAGTCTCAAAATGGGGGAGAAAATAAAAATAAAGAGTCTGAAAGGGACATAGCCAGAACTACAGAAGAAACAGACGAGAAAACCTATGCAAAGAAACAGGAAAAAATTCACTCTACTTCCACTCAGTCAGCAAAACCCCCATTTATTGATTTGTAAAAGGAATGGGAGCATTTCAACAAGAATCTTCATATAATTGAACAAACATCTGAGATGCAGACTCCATAGCACAAGTCAACTCAAGAAATAATAGTGGAGAAAACTGTAGACACTCAGGATGTTGAGCTCATTCCCGCCACCCCCACTTCAGAAATTATTTAGAGAATTGAGGACATTCCTCCATTAGATGTGTTTTACAGCCCTACTCACAAATATGTCATTAAGAGACAGAGGAAGAAGAGGAAGCTATATGCTACAACTATTACAACCCCAAACAATGAACCAATGGACATTGTATGGAAAGACTCGCCCATGGACCCATCTGAAAACCTCACAAGACTGTCACAATTTGTAGGAGCCTATGCTACAACAACTATTGACAAAGCGACAAAGGTCCAAATTCTTCTTAGAGAAAAGGAACAAAATATTCTACTATTAGAACAATGATTATCTCAGGAGAAATCCAATCAACAAGAAGAATTACAACTAGCCCAGCTACAGCAGTAATTTGAACAGATGCAAATACAACATTAGGCTAGCCTAGCGAAAAAATATGCATGGATATAATCCATGACAGATAAGTATAAAGACAATACGCAAATTGATGAGTTCATAAAGGAAGAACTCGGTCTTAACTTCCAACTAATGCAGCAAAAGGAATTTCTATACCAGAAAATATCGCAAATAAGTCCTTATTGCGAGATCAGTGATAAGCTAACGTGCCAAGTTATCGACATGAGACTTGAGTATGACGAAATCCATAAAAGGGTTTCTGACTTTATCACTTGGAAAGAACTAGAATAGGGGAAAAAGGTTGATTTTCCAAAATTGGAGGAATCGCATAAAGACATTTTGTTCATATATTAGGATTCATGGATCAAGCAAGAAGAAAGGGAAATGGTGGTCATGACAGCGGCAACAAACATCATCATAGAAGTCATCAACGAAAATATTCATGGCGCCAACCTGGTTGCAGAATATATAACAGTATTTCTTCCAAATTCCAAATAGTTAGAGCAGTAGTGGAGGTAGGCAAGAAAAGAAAAGGAGCAGGTGATCAGACAAATGGGCAAGATAAACTAGGAAGCCTACTGGCAATTGTTGGTAAAAGCATACAACCAGTGAATGACCTTGCGATATGTAACTACCTCCACACAAAAAATGGTGCCAACGTTGATAGACATTATATTTGCTAGGCAGTTGAAATCTGCGATCAGCCAACCGGCAGAGCTCAAGACTATGACAAACATTTGCGATCTCAAATATCGAATGCAAAGGAGTTAGTCACTTAGTTTATTTTTATTTTAGTTTTATTTTTGCATAATCTGAGGCAGGTCATTTAAACCTCCTCAGCTATTTTTTTAATAATCTATTTTAGGACCTATAGTTTAGTATTTAAATCCCTCTCATGCATTTAGAGAGGGGTCCAGAAATTTTATCAGAAACATTCTTCAAAACATGCACTTCTATACCTTTGAGGAGGTTCTGATGGAATGAATGGAACAAGATCTATTTTCACTTAAATGTCTACCATGCTCTACTAAAATGCACTTTTTTACTCTTAGAATATGTTGGATTGATTGGAATTAGGTCAATATTGTTGAAGCACATGAGCAGAACTCTTCATATATGGTACTTTTATCTTATGATCTTGTTTTATTTATGTATCAGGCAATAATTCTTCTTTTAATTCTTTATGTGTGAAATTCTGAATTACAGTTAGCATTATTGCACTTTTGTATGATGTTGGCTTTGACTTTATTATGAATACATGAATGATTTATATGCGATATATCTTTCACAATCGTTTTGGCTAATTATTTATCCAAAATGATTATTATTAAATGCTTTCACTTCTTATTGCATTTGAATGATCTTTATTACCAATTGCTATAGGACATTATTGTAGGTCACATACTTTATTTAGTTCATGAGTATATTTATATTCAAATAGTGTTTAAACTTTAGTAGTTTAGATTAGATTACACTTAGCTTAATCATTCCCCGTTACACCATATATCACTCTATCAACATTATCAAAATCTCTTTTGGGAAAATGGTCCCATTATCCCCAGTAGAAGCCACTACACCAAACAGAAAAGGAGCTGCTAACTAAGGTCTAGATCGGGTGGTTTTCCCCCATGTTCTAGCAACGATTTTTGAGGCTTCAACATTTTGGCACTAGAAGGAGGGCCTAATTATGATTGGAAAGTAAATTCAAATCAATAGGCCATTCTAAGAGTAAAACTCCCTCACCCTCACCTCCAACTTCATGATCACATTCCAAATCTCCGAATCCTAAACGAGAAGTTGTAAAGAGCCCTTTAGAATCCACTACAATGATTTCAAAAAAGTCAAATCAATCTTCTTCTATAGAAACCCCTAAAGTCCAGTATTTGATCCATAAGTTATAGGGGATTTCAATATCTCAAGAAGAATCTGAGTTATCCCAAGCTAGTGTTACTTCTCAGTTCCCCTCATCTCAAAGGTTGACTAGAGCACAAAGTGAAAATCTTGGGATCCTCCCATTTGAATTTCCTCTACTGAGCTGTAACAGAGCTAAGAAGACACAATATGAATCCCATAGTGAGTTTCTCTCATCATCACCTCAAACATTTTCATCCATTCCATCCATTTCATCACAAAATCAACCATCTACCTCAAAACTCCAAATCGCGGTTTACACAGGTACTGGAGCATAAGCCTCATCTACCCAATCACCTTTAACCACGGGAACATCTTCCTCTACACAGATACCTATGATGGCTCAAAAGCATCTAAGGACATGGACAAATCTAGGAGTTGTACGGATGGCAGGACCCTTACACTAATTTCTAGCCCATCCAGAAAAATGGTTACCAAAGTTCAATCTTGATGGTGGCCTACCAGCTGAGGAACACATAAACAATTTTATGTTGTCCATAAACCTAAATGAAGTGGTGGAAGAATATGTATTTGATATATTATTCCCTTATACCTTACAAGGATCATCAGGATCATGCTACTTTTCATTACCATCAGGTTCTATTAATAGTTGGGATGCCTTTCAAGAGTAGTTCCTAACCAAGTTTGGAGATGGTAGATCAACGGCTAATCTTATCAATGACCTCTCAAACTTGAAAGACAAACCTAGGGAACCGATTAAAGACTTCAATTATCATCTCAATAGGTTATTGAATAAAATTCCAATGGAATCCAAGCCTAGTGATGAAGTCCAAAATGAATGGTACATTTATGCTCTCCCTTCAAACACAACTATTTTCATCGATAGATCTGCCAAACCAACTTTGGTAGAAAACATGAAAGAAGCCATAGCTATAGAAAAATGAATTCTAGCCTTACATAAGAAAAATACATTAGAAGAATGAAAATCCAAGAAAGTGACTTTTAGGGATGAACCCAAGAAAAAATCATCTAAAGATCCTTTTGATCTTGAAGGTTTACAAAAGGTCCTTAAAACCATGTCTAATGAAATGGTTGATATTAAGAAACAAGTAGTAGAGACTTCCTCAAAGAAACCTTTCAAACCATACAAAAGAAATCCCCCCTTTGCTACTAAGCCTCCAAGCACTATATCAAATGCTGAATCAGACTTAGAGGAAGATGAAGTCTCAACAGTTGAAGAGAAAACAAATGACAAAGAGGTATTCAAGTTACAAGGAATGTGGGATTTTATCCTCCCCAACAAAGAAACACAAGAAGCATTACCAATTACAACTAGGAGTAGAAGCCCTATTGATTTACCATAAACAAATTCAAAGTAGAAGGTATCAACTCCAGCTCCCAAGGACAGAACAATAGGTGAGAAATATTCATCTAAATCCATTCAAACCGCTCCTCCTCAATCAAATGATCCATCTCCAACTAAACGCCTGATAGTCTCTGATGAAATGGAATATAACATAGTGGAAGATATGAAAAATACTAGGGTGAACATTACCTTTCACGAGCTTAGCAAGCTAAAACATCAGAAGAAGTTGTTACTCAAAGAACTAAAAGAAGTCCCTACATCTCCTCTTCCCGATGTTGTAATGTCGCAAGCTACCCAAGAGATGGGAAGGCCTCCTAATACCTCATTAGGCAGTATCGATCCTACCAATATTTCTCTAATTGGAGGAAGATCTAAATCCCATACTCCATTTCTTTTGACTTTTGAAGTTTTTAACAAAAACCTACAAAACTGTTTAGTTGACTCTGGAGCCTCATCTAACATTCTACCATGAACAGTTTGTGCCAAATTGAATTTTGAACCCCAAAATTTTGTTCTGCACATTGTGCAGTTAGATCAATCCCAAGTTGAAGTTATAAGAGAGCTCAATCAAGCCACTATCAGATTCTCATCAAATCCTAAAGTCTGTCAATTCATTGACATTCTTGTGGTTGATATCCTCGAGTTTTATGGTTTAATCCTTAGCAGATATTGGTCAGAAAGGCTTCATGGTTATTTTTCAACTGACTGGTCCCACATGTGGCTTCCCTATAATGGAAAGCCAAATAAAATAAGGGTTTACCACGAAAAACATCAAAAATACATTGTTACAGAACTTGAAGGAGAAAATGAGCCAGTCGTGTATAGCAACAATATCATCGGAAACTACTCAATTGAATCATTTCTAGGAAATTTTAATGAAAATACTTCACCTTTCTTGGAATATTTTTTTGTATCACAAGTTGAATTTTTTTCTCAAACAGATACTTCTAAGTGTGTAAATTTTGTAGATAAGCATGTAGCTAGCTCTTTATTTTGGAAATTATATTTTTATGGATCCAAATATAATGATGGAGCTGAAGAAGGATGCATATTAGTTAGCCCAGAAGAGGAAAAACAATGTTGGCATGCAGACTTGAATTCGAATGCACAAACAACACTATCGAGTATGAAGCATTGGTTCAAGGGTTGTATAAGGCTATCGGCCTTAATATCAAACATCTTCAAGTGTTCAGAGATTCAGAAATTGTGATAAAATAGGTAAGAAATACTATACCCTGTTTGTCTAAACATTTGAAACATTATCAATCATTAGTCCAAGACTTTACTTCTCACTTTACAGTGTTTAATATTTCCCCTATCCCAAGACTCCAAAATGTGATTGTCGATCGGCTGGATAATGTTGCATCCAAGCTAATTCCACTAGGAGATTATAGTCCTGATCGATTTTCTATTGAATTAATTTTTAGGCCTTCCATTCCCGATAATATCACCAATTGGTGAGTCTTTAATAATGATCTAGATATCATAATCTTTCTGACATTTGAAAGCTCGTATTATGACCAGATAATTGGTGAAGATCGACATGACAGCCAGCTCCAACAAGAAGCAACTATAAATGCCATACCTAAGTATGTGGTTAAGCTGGAAGAATTATATGATCTTAAAGATAGATTCAAGAAGCCCACCAACTCAAAACTTCAAATTTCAACTTTGAGGTTTGAATTAGTTAATCTTGGAGCTGACCTTAAACCTCAAATTATCAATCTAGGTCTACATCTTACAATGAATGAAAAATCAGCCTTCATTCATTTGTTGAAGAAATACAAGAATGTCTTTTCTCGGAACTATGAAGACCTGAAGACATACGACACTTCTATAATTCAACATACCATCCCCATGATATCTGATGAAAAACCCGTGCAATGGAAGCTAAGAAATATTTACCCAAATCTAGAAAATCAAATCAAATCTGAATTGAATAAACTGCTCAAGGTCAAAATTATCTTTCCTGTCAGGCACCCAAGGTGGGTTTCTAACCTTCTTCCTATCAGAAAAAAGAATGGTGATATTCGAATATGTATAGACTTTCGCAATCTCAACAAAGCTTGTCAGAAGGACAGCTTTCCATTACCTCTTATGGAATAGATACTGCAATCAGTTGCAGGCTTAGAACTAATATCTTTTCTAGATGGATTCTCAGGTTACAATTAGATTCTAGTACATCCAGATGACCGGCTGAAGACTACCTTTCGAACCAAATGGGGCACCTATGCCTATCAAAAGATGCCATTCTGGCTAATCAATGTTGGTGCCACATTTCATAGAGCCATGGACATAAATTTCAAAGGCTTGGGTAATAAATCAGTGGTAATCTATTTAGATGATATAATTGTGTACTCAAAAAGGCACGATAATCATTTAAAGGATTTAAAACAAATCTTTGAGCGTTGTCAGGGGTATGGAATTTCTCTCAATCCTAATAAATCTTTATTTTCTCTAAGTGAAGGAAAGCTCCTTGGATTTATTGTATCCAAAGAAGGGATTCATATTGACCCTGATAGGATAAGAGAAATTTTTTAAATTCCTTTATCTCATAACAAAAAATCAATGCAATCTTTCCTGGGTCAAATAAATTTTTTCAAACGATTTGTCTCTGACTTGTCATGAATTTTTTTACCTCTTCAATACATGATTAAGAAAAAATATATTTTTAAATGGGAACATACAGAGCATGAAGCCTTTGATCTGATAAAACAAGCAATATTAAATGCTCCCTCACTAGCAACCTCAATTTTTTCTAATCATTTCATTTTGTATACCTTTGCTTCGGAGAAATCATATGCAATTATATTAACATAGGTCAATGATGATAAAGTCGAAGCACCAATTTCTTTTTTTAGCTCCAATTTGTAGGGGGCTGAATTAAAATATTTAGATGTTTAAAAACAAGATTTCGTTGTTTTCAAATCAATAAAGCATTTCAGACCCTTTCTCCTCAAAATTCACACCAAGGTAATAGTCTCGTTCTCAGCAGTGAGAAATCTATTAATACAAAGAGATGTAGGAGAGAAAAGGTCAAATTGGGTAACAACACTGTAAGAATATGACATAGAGATTAGACCAGCCAAAATTGTAAAAGGTCAAGGTTTTGCAGAATGTTAGCAGGAGCATCCAACTTACCAGTACTACAAAATTCGGGTGATGATATATAAGTATATGAAGTAAGCCTCAATGGCACTGAATCCAGATATGCTGAAATAATTTTTTATTTGAGAAATGGGTATGCCCCTACGTAACTAAGTTACAAAAGAAAAATGGCTTTGAGGCTAAAAGCTAGACAGTACCAAATCATCAAGGATGTGTTCTTTAGAATAAATTATGATTCTGTTTTGCTTAGATGTCTTGAAAATCTGAGGTAGAAAAGGTTTTGCAGAAACTCCATGATGGACCAGTTGGTGGACATTTTGGAGGGGACACAATTGCACATAAAATACCGTACGTTGGCTATTATTGGCCAACCTTATTTAAGGATGCACAAGATTATGTAAGGAAATGTAAAGTTTGTCAAACAGCTATTGGGAGACAAAGGAAACCCACATTACCATTACAACCAGTCAACATTGAACAACGATTTGAAAAATGGGGACTGGATATAATAGGTGAGAACGTTCCTCACTCTTCAAAGTAGCATAAATATATCCTTATAGCAACTAATTACTTCACAAATTTGGTGGAAGCAATTCCACTTAAGGTAGCCAATTCTTTAAACATCATTGAATTTATTGACCAGCTTATTATTACCAGCTTTGGTTTGCCATCTGCCCTCATGTTTGATAACGCATCTTATTTTTAGGCAATGCTATGACAGAATTTTCTCTTAAAAGAGGTTTTAAACTTAAATACTCTGCTAACTATTATCCTTAAGGAAATGGCTTGGCCGAATCTATAAACAAAAATCTAATAAGAATTATTAAATGAACCGTTGATCAAAGTCAGAAAAACTGGCACAAATCTTTAATATTTTCTCTATGGGCAAGTCAAATAACACATAAGGCCTCAATAGGAACTTTTCCTTTCAATTTTTTCTGTGGGAAAGAGGTTTTCATCCCTACAAATGTAGTTATTCCCTCTCTAGCCCTAGTTCAATTTATTGAAGAGACCTCTTCCTCTTCTATGCAAGTGAGACAATCACAAATCCTTAAGCTCAAAGAAGAAAGGGAAAAGGCCAAAATCACACATGCACATCATCAACAGTTAGTCAAATCTTCTTTTGATGCAAATTATGTAAGTTCAAAATCCTTCCAACTTAGAGACTTAGTATTGAAATGGGATAAAGCACACGAGGAAAAAGGTAAACATACCAAATTCCAAAGAACATGGCTTGGACCATTTCAGATTGTAGAACAAGTAGGCCCATCAACCTTTTTATTGCAAGATCTATCATATAAGAGAGATTCTCTCCCTGTGAATGGGAAAATCCTGAAAAAAAAAAAAATATATAAATAAAATAATATAAAAATAAAATATAAAATATATATATAAATATAAAAATAAAAATAAAAAAATAAAAAAATTCATAGAAGATAACCTCTTCTATTCATTGTATATTATTGTTTTTACATTTTATGGAAATAAAAGTTTAGTATCATTTACTTTTGGCCTTTATAATAATATTCTCTTTTATATTTTGACTTTTCACTTGTATAAGTAGAGATTGATAAGAAGATAAATTTTACATTTGAAACATAAGCTAAGTTCTATCTCTTTGAAATTGCTTGTCCTCTACCAAAATTAGTTATCCTTTGATGAAACTCAACTTTGTAAAAGAACCTTTGTTCTACCATCAGTTAAGAAAAGTATCTATAACAAAGCGAGGACTCTCTACAGAAAAGCATATTTAACTCTATAATTGTCATCCAGAACATCTTAAGATGTCAATGATTCTCCCCATATAGTAAGATTTCATTGTTTTATAGTGTAATTCTTAAATATTCTTAAACTTAAAGGATAAGAGGTCTCATCAAGATCTAACTTACCATGTTCATAGGGAAATAACTAGCTGACATTACCAATACTCCATATCAAAATAGGGTAATGGCTTGAGATTGTATCAATCAAAAGACAAGGGGTGTCATCAAGAGTCATCTTGTTCAGTTAAGTTACAACCAGTGAGTGGAATTATCAATTTTGGTCACCAAACCAAGACAATGGCCTTTAAGGAGAAAAATGAAAATTTTAAAGAAAAGAGAATTGTTTAGAAAAGAGAAAAAGAAAGTAAGTAAATGAATCTAAACTTATCTTTAAAAATTTGCATTCTTAACTAGGTGGGATACTAAATCATTCCCATTTAAAAGGTAACCCTATCGAGGCTATGGAAAACTGCTAGTATCAGAGGCTCTACCTATGATAATTGAGTACACCTAAAAGCTTATTTGTGATAATCCCCTGTTTTTATCTTTAAAACTCAGTAATGGTTGATGTAGACAAAGCAATTTTCATATTGAAGAGGATAATCAAATGGATGATAATTAAGTAGATTTTGTTCTTTATTATTCAAAGAACTGTTACTTATCTTATATTTCATGTATTTTATTTTCTGAACTACCCTTATTTTGGAAGTTTTTAAAAATTTCAAAAAATTGTCAAAGATAACTGGTTCTTCCAACGAATCACCAATTGTTGTGCTATTCAACAACCCCACCCCATTTATTAATATAATAGCTAATATTCTATCAATAAATGGGGAGCCTTAAAAAATCCTTCCAAAATATAAATTTAGCATTTAGACACTTTATTCTAAATTTTTGGAATAAAACAAGATATCAAGTCAAAACCCTTTGAAAGCTAGCAATACTTGCCTTTTCGTGTATCGCTGGACTAAGTGTGTAAAAAACCTTATTAACAAGCAAAACACTCAAAATGTGATCTAAAGGAATCACCATGCTTAACCTAGCTATCATTAGGCTTTTCATTAAAAACTAGATCCTATGGAATTTCCTCACGAAATAAAGCCCGTATTTCATATCGAAATTCACAAAGGGTGCACCCTCATGAAGTATGTTGAATCAGGAAAAATGCGATATTGCGATGCAATGGTTAACCTCATCGCATCACGTCAGAAATACTTAAGACGAAATGCGATATTGCGATGCAATGGTTAACCTCATCGCATCACGTCAGAAATACTTAAGAAAGGTTTCAAATCGTACAAACCACGAGATGTTACGAAATGCGATAAAAGCCCGGACCCGATTGGATCCTACGTTATAAAGTAACACTTAAGTCCACTACGCAAATAAAAAATTCTTTATAAGGTAAAAATCCTATTAAAAAAGCTACACTTTAATAAACAATAAATAACCTCCCACATCTCGCATCCTACAGAAACCAAAGGAACTTTAAAGAAATCGCACAATCAAAATGAGATATTGCATCGCAATCGCAAAATCAACATTTTCGCAAACCAAAGCTCGTAACCTTAAAAAAAAAATCTTCCCATTTTACGATGTGGAACATTAATGAGCAATAAAGATAGCAATAACAAATCATTAGTGGGCATTTAACATGCGAGAAAGGCATTTATGTTTGAAAATCGGCTCGACGTGATACGATATATTTTCATCTGCATTTAACTAAAACTCCTTTCTTGTCACCTTTTCAAGGTTATCTGTATCATTTATTATTATTTCATTCTCTTTTGTGTCTATCTGATAGCTTCTACTTTGCTTCATTTCAGGAAAATTCTGCAGCAAGAGTCGTTAGGAGCAATGGCGAAGAAGGGAAAGGCAGTTGCATCTTAAAAGTTAGAAATGATCCCTCTATTCTCTGATACTACGTATAGTAGAGATGGAGGAACTTCAACATGGGAAGCCATGTATTATTTGTTAGAAGAAGAGAAACCAAGGCCTCTGGTAGCAAAGGTATTAGCCAACCTCATGTTTCCTCTGACGCCTCTTACTTCAAGATAGCATGCTCATTTCTACACCACATAGCCGCAAGGCCGAAGATAATCCCATATACATATATGGTCAAGTGGATAATTGATTTGGTAGATGTCTTGGACAAACAGTTCAAGAATAGCAGGCATGAGGTTATGGGATCTTTTTCATCAGACAGCCTACGACTTATGTACAATTTACCAGAGCCACAAAAGCTCTACAATAAACAGTTCCTCGAGGAAATTTCTAAGGAGAATGAAGACCCAGCAAACGTTAAACACGCTTGGACAGAAAACGAAAGCAGGATCAAATGGGATAAGATGGGTACGTATTCTACGACATCCATTTTTCCCCTTTATAGTTTTGCAGTAGCCATGCTATGTAGATTGTTCGGTAAGCCCGATAGTACCAAAATTTCCCCGGAGTGGCTACTATTAATAGAAGCAGTTGTGAATGCAACAATAATGAATTGGGCTCAAATTTTGTTTGATAATTTGGCGAAAGCCATTATGGAGTATAGGAGAAAGAGGAGTCTCTCTTTAAGTGTTTATCCCCCATTTTTCATGAGTTCCTTTGTAGTGGACACAATTTGTTTTAGCTCTAAATTTCCTATTATGGGATGGAAGTGGACTATGCAAGACCCACTTCCTACCCATATGTACCATAAGAGTTTGTGAGAGTTTAATTTTCACCCCCATTTTTACAATATTTGTCAAGGAGTTATTCTTCCCATCCATAAACAAGTCTACAATGCAACCACCCTAGGTTTTCCAAAGAAGTTGAAGTAGATATTTTACCTGGAGCCAGATGGTTTGGGGAGGAGACATTTACCTATATCAGAGTATTTGGGATAATTTCTTCACCGCATGTCCTCCCATACTATGTCCCCGACAAGTTAATGGACAGGGAGATAGCCTACCAAACAGCAAGGGAATGTGGGATGAGCAAAGGGTTGAAAGAATAGAATAAGGCTATTTGGCCTACATTTCAGTTGCAATGTGGTGCATTTTCACTACATGATTTTAGACATGCATGCAAAGAGGCAAAGATTATGAAATCTCTGCAATTAGCTACATTCCTAGGAGGGAAGTATGACCCAAATGGTACTGTTAAGGACTTCACTACTATGGTGAAAGTGAAACCATTCACCCATGAGGAAGACCCATTCAATGACCTCTTCTTACAAAAAGAAATATTTTCAGATGTGACACATATGGCATCACTAATTTTTTCCCTAGCTGATGTTGAAGCTTTTCATGTGTACAAAAAGAGGATTTTAAAGAAGGTCGCACTGGACCTACTAAAGATTGAACCAATAAGGGAGTCAACTCCCAGTATAAGCTTGGAGGACAACTCCAAAGAAAATTCCGAAGCAGAGACCCAGGAGAGATCTACTCGTGAGTCAGAGCAATCATAGCAGTAGTCTCAAAATGGGGGAGGCCATAAACATAAAGAGTCTGAAAGGGACACAGCCAGAACTACAGAAGAAACAGTCGAGCAAACTGCAACAAAGAAATTGGCAGAAGTTCACTCTACTTCCACTCAGTCAGCAAAACCCCCAGTTATAGATTTGGAAAGGAATGGGCGCATTTCAACAAGAAGCTTCATACAAATGAACAAACATATGAGATACAGACTCCACAGCACATGTCAACTCAAGAAATAACTGTGGAGAAAACTGTAGAAACTTAGGATGTTGAGCTCATTCGTACCACCCCCACTTCAGAAATTATTTTGAGAATTGAGGACATTCCTCCATTAGATGTGTTCTATAGTCCTTCTCAAAAGGCTATCATTAAGAGACAGAGGAAGAAGAGGAAGATAGATGTTGCAGCTATTACAACCGCCAACAATGAACCAATGGACATTGTACAGAAAGACTCGCCCATGGACCCATCTGAAAACCTCACAAGACTGTCGCAATTTGCAAGAATCTATGCTATGGCAACTATTGACAAAGTGACAGAGGTCCAAATGTTGCTTAGAGAAAAGGAACAAAAGGTTATTTTGTTGGAACAACAATTAGCTCAAGATAAATCCAATCAACAAGCAGAATTACAAGTAGCCCAACTCCAGCAGGAATTTGAACAGATGCAAATACAACATCAGGCGAGCCTAGTGGAAAGAGATGTGCAGATACAAGCCATAAAAAATAAGTATAAAGACAATCTGAAAATTGATGAGTTCATAAAGGAAGCACTCAATCTCAACTCCCAACTAATGCAGCAAAAGGAAGTTATGTGCCAGAAAATCTCACAAATAAGTCCTTATTACGAGATCAGTGATAAGCTAACAAGCCAAGTTGTCGACATGAGACTTAAGTATGATGAAATCCATAAAAGGGTTTCTGACTTTATCAATTGGCGAGAATCAAAAGAGGGGATAAAGAGTGATTTTCCAAAACTGGAGGAATCGCATAAAGACATCTTGTTCACGGATTGGGATTCATGGATCAAGCAAGCAGAAAGGGAAATGGTGGTTGCAATAGCAGCAGCAAACAACATCATAGAATCCATCAACAAAAATCTGCATGGTTCCAACCTGGTTGCAGAATCTATACCAAGATTTCTTCCAAATGCCAAACAGTTAGAGTAGCAGTGGAGGCAGGCAACAAAAGAAAAGGAGGAGGTGATCAGACAAATGGGAAAGCTAAAATGGAAAGCATACTGGTAGTTCTTGGTAAAACCATACATCCATTGGATGACCTTGTGATGCTTAACTACCTCCACATAAAAAAGGTTCCAGTTCTAACAGACACTATATTTGTTGGGCAGTTGAAATCTACGAGCGGCCAATCGACACAGCTCAAGCTTATGACAGATATTTGTGATCTCAAAGATCGAATGCAAAGGAGTTAGTCACTTAGTTTATTTTTATTTTTTCATAATCTAAGGTAGTTCATTTAAACTTCCTCAACTATTTTTGTAATCATTTATTTTAGGACCTATAGTTTAATATTTAAACCCCTCTCATGCATTTAGGGAGGGGTCCAGAAATTTTATCAGAAACATTGCTCAAAACATGCACTTCTATACCTTTGAGGAGGTTCTAATGGAATGAATGGAACAAGATCTATTTTCTCTTAAATGTCTAGCATGCTCTATTGAAACGCACTTTTGTACCCTTAGAATATATTGGATTAATTGGAATTAGGTCAATATTGCTGATGCACATGAGCAAAACTCGTCATATATGGTACTTTTATCTTATGATCTCGTTTTATTTATGTATTAGGTAATAATTCTTCTTTTAATTGTTTATGTGTGAAAGTCTGAATTACAGTTAGCATTATTGCACTTTTGTATGATGTTGGCTTTGACTTTATTCTGAATACATGAACGATTTATATGTGATATATCTTTCACAATCATTTTGACTAACTATTTATCCAAAACGATAATTTTTAAAAGATTTCATTTCTTATTGCGGTTGAATGATCTTTATTACCAATTGCTATAGGACATTATTGTAGATCACATACTTTATTTAATTCCTGGGTATGTTTATATTCAAATAGTGTTTAAACTAGGATATATGCATGTGTTTAGTAGTTTAGATTAGATTGCACTTAGCTTAATAATTCCCCTATTACACCATATATCACCCCATCAACACTGTCAAGATCTATTTTGGGAAACTGGTCCCATTATCCCCAATTGGAGCCACTGCACCAAACGGAAAAGGAGCTGCTAACCAAGGTCTGGACCGAGTGGTTTTCCCCCATGTTGTAGCAACGATTTTCGAGGCTTCAACAGGATGGAAGGAAAAATATCAAGCCGACAACTGAGCTAGGCATATTTATGGGATACACTGATACACCTCACAACTATTGGGTGTACTTGACATCTCACAGGATGACACTTGTTCGTAGAGATATGAAGTTCGATGAAGAGAAGGCCATGATATGTTCCCTTGAGATGGAGCTTAAATTGCATGTAGATGAGAAGCTTTTGGCTCGAAAGGAAGAACATCAAGATGTTGTGTAGGATCCACAAGTAGAGGAGCAGAGAGTGGAAGCACCCACTCATGTAGAGACACTGAACAATGGAAGGAAGCACACCAAGGAAGCTGGTAGATTATTGCATGATGTTAGAGAGAATGTGGGAGCACCCACATCATAGCGCAGGCAGAGGAGGTCACCAGATCGGCACACTAGGTACATGGCTCTTATGAGTGACCTAGTTGAGACAAAACCATCCTCATTCGAGGAAGCAATGCATAAGCCAATATGGGTTGATTCCATGGTAGAGGAATATGATTCCATAGTTAGAAGCAGTGTTTGGGAAGCTGTCCCAAGACCATAGAACAAGTCAGTGGTAGGTTTAAGGTGGATCCACAAGGTGAATCAAGAAACAGAGGGAAGCATTGAAAAAAAAAATGCCAAATTTGTGGCCAAGGGATCCTCTTAGGTGGTGTTATCTCAAAATCAGATCCTGATAGGCTGCTGGTCAGGTTGACTCTAAGTAATTGTTTCAAACCTACTTTAGGCTGAGGCTTAGCCTCCTCAACCTGAGAGGGCTCTCTCTAAATGGATTAATGATTTTGATTAAAGATAAGATGGCTAACTCTTGTAGAACAACTGTGAAAAATATGAATGATGGAAACACATTTAACAACTATCCATTGGGCTTATGGAGTCAACAAAACCTCAATATAACAATGAACTCAACCTTACATGGAAGTCAGGGCATTCAGCATTTAAACATTGAGAACATAAACTCATATAGGACCACACAGTTTATAAATGTATACAGGAAGTCAGAGCACATTCAGTGAATTATTAGTGATTATACATCCATACCACTGCAAATATTAGGAAAATAATAACACAAAATATTCTGAAACATCAAATCCCTCATGAATCCTGAGAAGCAAAGCCAAACTTGTATTACTAAACAGGGTCTTTACATAAGCCAAATATCAGAGATTTTTCAATAGATTTCCAACCCTTTGTACATTGCTCTTTCTCTTATTTATAGATCTCTTCTACCTAATTGATATTACTCCTCTAGCATAAGGGAAAGTCGAATTCTCCTTGCTATGATGACACCTACTAACATTTAAAACTAACTAATAAATACAACTGACTGCTAACTAGCAGTTTTAGAGACCTAAGACAATTAGGATTCTATCTCTTCATCGTGATTAAAACAACCTTATCTAAACATTTAAAACATTATTTGACACCTAAAACTCCATGAAGTCAAACTTGATGGTGCTCATAACCTTCCAGCTGGCCCTTGATGACTCATCCCTTTGATGTTCCTAGAAACTAGGAGACTGTTCCTTCCTCTGTTCTGGCTGAAAAATGTGTCTTGGGACAGAGCTCATAAATTCTGATAAAAAATGTATTTGGACAAACTGAAGGAGGTTTTTTTGAACCAATCCGTGCTGAACAAAAACCTCTCTTGGTTGTTTGAAACACCTTTCCTATCGCCCAAAATGTGTCTTTGAAAAACAGGTGTAAAACAGAGAAATATACTTGTGAAAAACTGCACCTACAGCAGTTTCGTAGCGCAAGTTTGGTCCTTCATTTCTCCCAGCTCATGATGTATTTGAGGAAACTAAAGGATTTTTTTGTGAAACAATCTATTCTGAACAAAAACTGCTCTTGTTTTTTTGAAACACCGTCCCTACCTCCCAGAATGTGCCTTTGAAAAACCGGTGTAAAACAGAGAAATATGCCTGTGAAAAGCTTGCACCTACAACAATTTCGTAGTGCAAGTTTAATCACCCATTTATCCCAGATCATAATTAATTTGAAGAAAATGAAAGATGCTTTTGTATTTAAGTATGTTAGGAATAAAAACCTCTTTCAATTTTCCAAAATATTCTTTCAGTTTCTCTAGAGACCTCCTGGAAGTTGACTACTTAAAACCGTTTTTCTCCTGAAAAACGCTACTTCAGTTACCCCAGTTGTTCTTCATACAATTGCATTGGATTATCTTGTTTTACATACACTGTAGACTTGAACCAAAACCCCTTTGAAGCTGCCTTAAGCATCATGAAAAAAACTTACATCAATGAATGATCATCTTCATAAACTTCCTTTCAAAAATATTTTCCCTTTGTCACTCAAAATTGGTCAACTTCATTAAAATATGTAGCTACAGTAGTTTCGTAGCGCACTAGGAAACTGCTGTGTAATCACCAAAACCCAGTTTTAATGCCAATTCAACTCTCTTGATCTTTCATTTGCCTGAAATGGCCTTTCCATCTACCATGAAGTTGTTCAAAACTTACATGCCTTGCTTGAGCCTTCAAAGAACTCTGATGTATGCTAACCCTAAGTTTGCCAAGGCTTCTTATGCATGAAAGGAGCATGAGAATGACCAAAACCAATTCTTCCTTACCTTACCCTTTTCTTTTGAAATCTTTTTAGTGATAACACAATGGAGAGTAATAACCAATCGTAGTGGAATGTCTTACTCTCATCCTACATCTCTTGATAGTTCGTGAGGAACTCGCTATAAAAGTAAGCACTCAATTGAACTGCATGCCCTCTATGCACTATGCAGCTAGTGAAATAATTGGCACCAGAACCTCGTCTGCATAGGATTTTCTCATGAATTTTCCTAGAATGATCTATGTGGCAATATTCACTGTGGATTCTGTGATAGAGGTGATCGAGTACCTGCCCGAATTCTTCACTAGGTTGAACTTCTCCTTCATTTTCTCTACGAGGTCGCGCTTGCTCGTCTTTTTGCCAAACTCCTCGGCTAGATTCAACCCTAAGTGCAACAACAACGTGATCCGATGGGTTACCATATTAGTGATAGGGATCGACACAATCAACCACAAGCATCCATCATGTACTAAGGTCAACAATTGCTTGATAACAATTAGGTTGATGTTGGAGTGGTGGTAATGGGGTACCCGCAATAGGTTCAACAACCCCGACTGATTCACCCCATGAATCCACTCATTAGGCTCCAACGTGGTGACACCTGATTCCTTGTAAAAGAACCTCTTCATGTAGTTTTTTTTTTCCAAGTGGGGGAACCTCTCGTGGTCTGCCAAATCCCATTCATCCAACTTTAAATGTGGAATTCGCGCCAAGTGCACAACTTCAAAATTTAATTCTCTCTGGTAGTAGGGGTGTGTGGATCAAGAACTTCTCTGCATCAAGATCTTTGGTGATTTTTAATTTCCCATTACACAAAGGAATATAATTTAGCAGCTTAGATATAGGAGCCACCCCCTTAGTGTCTATGTCCTCTGCCCCCTCCTTGACGTCCAAATCCACCACTTTCCCCGTATCCTTTGTGGCTCATTTTTCTTTCTTGTCTACTTGTGTAGCGGCATGCTTCCATGATGACTCACACACCAGAATGGGCTTATTTTTCTTTTCCTTCTTAGGTTTGGGGACTTATCTCACTGGTGTAGGTTTCAACGTAGGAAACCTCCGCACTGTAGACATAGCTGTTGGAGCCTCGATGCTCATCACCTTTGGAGAAACTCCTTCAGAGGTGACAACTCCTCCAGTGCTAGCAGTCTCTTCTCGTTTGGACATCATGCTGAGAATAAACCACTAGGTATGCTCGGGTAACTTATCAAATACAGAACTAGAAACCAATCAGTAAAAACCTGAGGATTCATAAACAACCGACAACTCAACACAAAAATGTTGAGGATGCAAAGTTTTTTTTGTTGTATGTCCACATATAATTTATAGGCAAACTCAAATTCAAATTTGACCGTTACCCCCAAAATCCATCCATAAATGCTTAATTGGCAGCAACTTTTCAAACATTTCACTCTTAAATTCAGCCTCAAATGCTCACCTGCTCCTCTTTATGGTATCCTCACTATCAAATCATGAAAAATAACTGTAATGGTCACTTTCTCATTGTGTTGCGTAGTCTCTCCCACTATACCACAGCTCCCTTCGTTCTTTTTTTCGTACTGTGACATCATCCTTTTTCACGTAGCCCCCATGTCGAATAGCTCTACAAAGTGGGTAGTGTAGTTTATAGTCCCATGCCTCCTTGTAGCTGTCTAGAGTGCTAAGACTATGTTACCACCACGTAGTCATTGGGTTGGATCCCTACTATATGCCTTCAATAGGTTTCCATTTACCTTTCCTGGAAAGGGAACTCCATTCAACTTGGCGAGATAAACCACTCCACCATCTATAATTTCTTTGATAACATATGGCCCCAGCCAGTGTATATGAAACTTCCCTGGAAATTTATCAAATGTATTGTCATATAATAACACCAAATCATTTACCTTGAAGGTGCACAGTTTGATGTGCCAATTTTGCCAAGCATTTTCACATCCCTTTTGAACCTACTGATGGAATCCAGCCAAAAATATCTCTTCCTCAAGATCCATTAGCTCCATGAGCCTCTCTTCTAAGGCTCCATGGTTTGCCATTCCTGTGAAATCTGTTATGCGTAGACTAGGCACAATGTATTCCATAGGAATTATAGCTTCTACGCCATAGACCAACCTAGAAGGTGTTTGACCAGTAAGATTTTTACAAGTAGTTCTATAAGCCCATAACACTGCTAGTTTGTGCACATCCCAATCATTTCATTGCATGTTGCAAACCTTCATCAGCACATTCTTGAACATCTTCTTAAAAGCCTCAATAGTTCCATTGGCCAGAGGATGATATGGCATACTCTTCTGATGGTAAACCTGGAACACTTATGTCAATGCACTGATCATTTCATTGAGAAAATGTGTACTGCGATCACTCATCAATAGCTTCGGGCAACCAAACCTAGTCAATAGATACTCAAATAAAGTTTTTGCTATTGCTACCCCTATGCAATGCTTCACATGTTGTTCCTTCGCCCATCAAGTCAAATATTCGGTCGCAATGGTGAAATACTGCGCACCTGTCTTCTTTCCTCGGGGTTGAATTGGTCCTACAAAATCAATGGCCCATTTCTCAAATGGATGTAATGACACCTCCAGATTTAAAGGCAGCTCATCCCTCCGCGATGGCCTGCCTGTCCTCTGACATGTGTTGCATGCCCTACAATATGCTTTAGAATGCTTATCCAATGTTAGCCACCACAACCTAGAGTGAAAAATCATCTATGATGTTGTTTTTCCCGCATTATGCCCTCCCACAACTCCTCCATGAGCTTCTGTGAGGATATTGTTTCATTCAAAATTAGGTACATAGCATCGAAGTATCTCGTCTGATCCCATTTAATACAAATGCCTTGCAATTACAGAGAAACCTACCACGTGCACTACCAGTTCTTTCTTTTGCTAACTGGTATATCCTTTTGGAGTCGTCCCTATAGTGAGAAAGTGGATAATATCCATAAAGTGATTATCTGCTATGTGCACCATGAAGAGATGCATGTTGGATAGCCCCTCCTCCAAATTGGTAGGCTCCTCTCCTATTTCAATGCACGACAGATGGTCTGGCCCTATATCCAACCTTCCTGGCTTCACAATCACCTCAAAATCATACTCTTAGAACAACAATAACCATTTGCATATTCGCGCCCCCCCCCCCCCCCCCCCAACATAGGCTTATTAACTAAATACTTCAATGAAAAGTGGTCCATGTACATCTTGAAATGTCCGCTGAGAAGGTAATGTTTGAATTTCAGGAGCACGTACACCATAGCCAGTCCTTCGCACTCTGTCGTCACATAATTCTTTTCAGCTTTTAACAACTTCCTTCTTGCAAACACTATAGGATGATTTAGTTCTCCTTCAGTAGCCTATGTCAGTACTTCTCCTAGTGCAATACATGAGGCATCTACATGCACGTGGAACTCCTTACTCCAATCCGGGAAGACTAGGATTGACACAGTAACCATTTTTTCCTTTAAGACATCTAGACTGCACTGAAATTCTTCATCCCAACAGAATGTAGCTTCCTTCTTTAGTAGCTTCTCCATAGGCATGGTAATCTTAGCATAACCCTTGATTCACTTCCAATAGTATCTAGTATGGCCCAACGTAGTACGCAACTGCTTAGCACTCCTTGGGGATTCCAAATTGATTATTTTCACGATCTTAGTAACGTCCACCATAATTCCTTGCTTGCATACCACATGACCCAGCACGATCCCAAAAGGGACACAAAACAAACATTTCTTTAGGTTTAGTGCAATATGATACCTTCGGCACGTATCTAACATTAAGTGCAAACTATCTACATGGCACTTGACTAGTCCAAACATTGTCTAGTCATCGAAATAGACCTCCAAGAATTTGTGAATAAACTCTTTGAACATCATGATGACTACGAACGAAAAGATCACCGACACATTCTTAAGTACAAAAGGCGTCAGTTTATACTGGAAACATCCCCATTCTATCATGAAGGTGGTCTTACTCCTATCTTCTGGCGCGACCTTAATTGGATTGTAGCAAGATAACCCATCAGTAATTGAGTAGGTCTCCTGTCCTCCAACATTTTCCAGGATCTCGCCAGTAAACGGTTTTAGATGGGGATCATGGACACATGCATCGTTTAGCTTTCTGAGATCTACACAAATCTTTATTTCATCCTTCTGCTTCTTTTCCTGAACTACCATTCGACTCACCCAAGAAGATTCCTCCACTCGTTCGATAATTGGACCTTTTCCTTGTTTTTGGGATTAAGGAGATATGGCCTCCACTTAGCAGGCTTCACTTTTGGTTTCAAAGTTATTTTCATTAGTCCCGAATCACCTATGATGCCTTTCAAGTCCAAAAATTTGGTACGAAATAAATCCTGATATTCACAAAGACTCAACGACTTTATCTACATAGAATCATCCTAGTAATCCCCAATCTTCGTAAAGTTCGGCTTTGATTCTATACCAATGTTTACTTGCTTAGTTTTCAGTGGCATGGTGATGTCGGGGTTCTCTATCTGCAGTACCTCTACTTCGTGATGGCTTTCTGCTTTTGGGATGTCAATATTCCTTGGATCCTCATCCTCTCCTTCAACGGTCATATTATAGCATTCCAGCACATGGCACAGTTGGGTGCTCCAATCCAGCTGAACCAATTCCAGGGGATGCCGCAGAATTCTAAAGATCGATGCCTTAACCTCTTACAGTACCTCATCAATACTTTCAAATCCATCTTCATAGTTGATTGCCTTCACAATCCCTTCTCTTAAAATATACCATTCCACAATGCCATGGCGGAGCTCCATTTCTAAATACCAATTCATAGGGATTATATCCAGAGTGTGATAGAATAAATGCACCCACTTTGGCTGCGGCTCCATTCCATAAACCTTAGTCCACTTTTCCAAATGATTGCATGAATCACTTATCCCATCATACTTCTTAGTAAACCGTACCTTGGGGCGACCAAATTGCATCCTCATCATCCTCCTATAGTCACACCATTCACCAAAGCTATCTTTATGCATACCCCACCACCATGCAGGTGTAGCACGCAGTGCCAGATCGAGTGCTTGGAAGAGATGGTTCTTAGGTACTTCTCTTTCAAAGGCATCTAAGAACTTACATACATTAGTTATACCATCATAATAAGGAAAATTCCTTACCTCCGATGATACACAACGCAATGATTTAGTCATCATGTTGCAGCATAATGTGGATACTTCATACAACTTGTTTTACCAATGTTCCAACTCCTCATCTGAATCTAAGGTACAAGAACTTTCACGGTCCCATGCAATTCGTCCATCAACTGTAAGATTAACCAAGCCTTTCTCTCACACTATTATCTAATAGATCTGGTACAAATCATCATCAATTTCCTCATTGTCATGAACCAGTTCAGTATAGCATGGTCCTTCTACAGGCTCTAGTGGCACTACAACGTGGAGCGTTATCCTCTCAAACGACATTGTTTGCTTCTTCAGGTTGATGACCCCATTCATGCCGATAGCCCAATCAACGCTTAGTAGTGTGGGATATGGATTATTGTCATCAACAATCTCTATCACTTCAAAATCAGTCAGCGTGCTCGCACCTTCTATATCTACGGTCGCCCCATGAAATCATCCCATAGGGATAATATTTTGTTGATTTTCCATCCTCAATTGAATCAGAGGCCACTGCAGTGCAGGTCTTCCCATCCTTTCCCACGTTTGTTTAGGTAAAACGTTCACGTCAGACCCCAAGTCTAAAATAACTTGATCCATATCATAGTCTCATATTTACATGGTGAGCCTCATTCCACACCCTGTTCTTGTCTTATGTCTGCCAATATTTCTGACCATGCAGTGTTCATTAGAAGCATTATCCCTATCGACACATTTGTTTATCAACTCCTGTAGTCCTTACACAACCCCTTTTATCGTAAAACAACTTCATACAACTCTCTAAGAAAGTAGTAAGCATGGAGGGTTGAACTTCTTTAGATAGCTTATCCTGACTTCTCGAGGTAGAGGCTTCAACGAAGCTTTTATTTTCTTCCATGAACATTTCCTTCATGCACTCCACATCAAACCCAAATTCTTTTTCTAGAGCCTTGCTGACCCATCCACCTTCTTCAGGTTATTTTCCCTTATTGTCGCCAGTCGTCATACCACTTCACAACAAGATATTCACATTGGGATCCTCTTCACGGGGCTTGACCCTCATCATTTGCAGGTTTTGGGTAGGTTGTTGAGGCTACGCCTACTTCTCCTGCATTTTAGCTATTAACATAGGGAATTCTTCTATTGTGTGGTCAAATTGAGTACAATACCAGCATGATGGGCGTGTATGGCTTGTACACTCCCATGCATAGTGTCCTAACACCCCGAAATTATAGCAAATAACTTTCCCTCGACGTCTCCTAGGTCCTCCTCCTCCTCAGCCTCGTCTGTGTCCCTAATATCCTCTACGTGCTACCCCAGTGCCCTGATCTAGAGGTTGATTTTCTATTTTCATCCAATACGTGGGAATTATTTCCATCATTAGCTCATAGCTACAGGAGTTATGGTCATCATGACCCACCGATTTACATAAATTATAGAATAATTGTTGTAACATCTGTACAAATTTTTGCAGCAAGTGACAATTATCCCTTACATGTTTTCTAGCTACCTGACAGATATCACACCATAGCACAGGCTCTGTACCTGGTCCTACTAGAACTTCCTATGCCAGAGCCATTGGCCCTCCTCATGTAATATAATTTGCAAAGACAGGACAATGATCTTTATCATGTCGCTCGCTTTTACACTTGAGGCACCAAACTTCTTCGCACACCTCTAGCCAAGCTTCTTTTTCCTTTTTCAAGCTCTGCAACACCAAGGAGAGGTTCTTAAACTCTACGTGAATCTACTAAACTCCAAATGTAGCATCCTGAATAAGTGTTTCATGCAATCTCATCGCAATTTCCAGGGCTTCCGCCCGAGTTCCTATCTTTTGTTGTGATAAAGCAACCCTTAGCTACGGTAGGAACGAGGGTACAAACCATTCACAATGTTGGCTATCTGAGAGGTTCATGTTAGCTTCGTCGATCTAGAACTTCAATATTTGGTCTAGATCCCACGATGTTTCACTAGGCATCATCATGATTTCCTTAAATCCCACTACCAATGACGATTCAGATTTAGGCTTACTGAATTCTTTCTTCAAAGCAGTTGGAGTGTCTGCTAACGATGCTAATGGATTATCAGTGCAATACTTATGTACCATGTCAATGCACGATCTTGTAGGGAAGTAATCAACTACACCTTTTTTTATATGATCATATGTAATATTACGTGCCATCCATATAGCCTTTGCAACAAACCAAAATTGGTTTAGTTCCTCACTTCCCATACCCTTGAAAATGGGCAACTTCATAGTATTCGACATGTTGAATGGTGGCAGAGGTGGTGGTGGTGTGGGTGAAGGTGTATGTTGTGGAGGTCAAGGTGGAGGTGGTGCGGGTGGATGAAGTATTCGCGAAAAACCCTGCTTTATTAGCTATACAACGCTTCGTGGTGAGGCCTGTACCGCTCGCTCATCATCACTCGAAGGAGGTTCTATCAATGGGTTGTATTCAAGACCTACTCTTTCTTCATTTCTAAATATTCATCCACTTATTGTAGATCCAAACATCAAGGTAGTGCCATAAACCACTTTTGACAAAAGAGCATTTTAATCCAAGTATTCAAAGATCTCAAATACTTACCTCGTAGTCCCTTGAAAAAGTGTCGCTCTCCTTCATTGTAGCTAACTGAGGTATCGTCCACGACTTATGTCACGAATCCTCCTATGACTTGATCAAGCGAATGATTGACAACACACACGAGCTTATCTTCAGAAGCTTCCAACTTCTGCACTAGCTCCAGGGTCCACAACATTGGACCGTCAAGCCTCCACCTTCCTTGGTCGTCTGCCAATTTAGCGATCCACTTGTATATTTCAATTGGGAAGGTGTAGAAGAAGATCTCATGTAATTCTATGTATAGATATCTATCCAACCACTATTCTTTCATCAAGTGCATATTTATATTATCTTGCTTCGTGAATTTGTGGATCTTTCTATCCAACCACTCCTCAATTTATTTCTTTGTTGGATTCTTGTGATGTGACATCACACATATCTTTATGTAGATCTCAGTCCCGGCAACGAAACCATTTGTTGGCTTAGTGGGTCCTGACCCAGGTTCAAACTTAGTTGTGATAAACAAATCACTACACTACTATCACTTTTGGCATTAATTCATGGAGCGCAAACTGATGTCTCACCCGATGTAGTAGGGGGGTGTTGGAACCGAGTTTCTGCACCCAGAGATCAACGTGATGTCGTTTTATGCCCTTAATATGCTTTCACACAGATTTATAAGCCCTTATGTCTTATCGATGGAACTCCCTTTAATCAGCCTCTAGACCTCCGCGAAGGTTTATAACTGGCTTTCGTGGACCTTGAATAGGTGAGTCAACTACTTACACACATCAAAGATTACTCTTAACCTAGTAATTACTCAAATCGTCTTAAGTGTTTGATAACTTCCACATACAACAAGATAATCTTCGTGTAAGAATTTAACATTAATTGTGTTCATATAACAATATACATCAGATAAAATCATGCATCAATACGTGATTATTTCATAAATCCATCATTCATCACAGCATAAAGCACTTTCGTTGATAACATAAGTAAATAGATGAAACACAAAAGTTTATGTAAGAATCTTCTTTGTTAATAATCAGTTCAACTTATAGACTCAAGAATTCCCTATGCACTCAGCTACAAACACTACTCTAGGCTTGTGCACATAGAGTTGTAGAGCCTTTCTTCCTACTCTTCTTCGCTAACTCTCTAGGCTTCTCCCATAGACAAACTTCATTACTTATTTTCTTACTTCCTTAGACATCCTAAGACACACCTATTTATACAATCCCATGGTCCGCAGACCATGGGTAGATCCTCAAAAAGCCGACTCAACTTAAATAAAGAAGGGTAAAACCCTTTATGACTCTTTAGTTATCTACGTGGTCCGCAACCACAATTTGCAAAGACTTTACTTTTTGTACTTCAAAACTTGGCCTTTTTTCCCCAAAACATGGGATTTTTCCCCAAAATTGACCCAGGGACCCCATCCCAACTATTGTAGCTTATATTGTGCTTCAGGTTTGTTTATTAGTTATATTACTCTCAGGAGTTAAAACTCAATAAAAATCCTTTATGTTCGTTACCCTTCCCGAAAAGTTTAAAACAAATGAAATATTGTGTTTATTATATATCGGCATCACTAAAGGAGGAAATGTAAAAGAATTAGATATAAAAGGTTATATGGAGCTAAACTGATATGTATATATATAAGTACATTTCAAAATGAGAAGAAAATAAGGAAATATAGTGGATTTACAAAGGAAACAAGTGTTAAGGTGTTAACACCATACCCGAAACATATATATGTTATGTTTTATAAGCCTTGGTAGGTCCGCAATATCACATAACTCTTAGTAATATATATATATATATATATATATATATATATTATATATGTGTGTGTGTGTGTGTGTGTGTATATGTGGCTATGATGATTGTGATATGGGTGGGCTAGACCCGAAATAATATATACATCGTGTTTTAAAGTTCGGTGGGTCCATTGTATCGAAAGCCCTTTATACACATGCATATGGGTTCTACCGATCCCGATTTGCAATGACGGACCTGAAATGATATATAGTATGTTTTATAGTTGCGGTTATTGTGCAACATATTATATATATATGGAAAGCACCAATTGCGATGAGTGATTGGGTTCTAGACCCAATAGTTTATACGCTATATTTTATATAAGTCAACGCGTCTGTTTTATCGTGGGTTGTAATGATTTTATTAATATATCAAAAGCCATGCAATTTATGTGTATTTATATTATAAAAATTATAATAGAAAGGTCAAACCTAAAGCATATATATATTATAATTAAAAGTCTTAGTGAGTCTGCAAAGCGTATTAAGAGGAAAATTTCAAGTTATAAGGCAGGTCTTCGGATGGAACAAAAATGGTAAGTGATTTTTATTGGAACTCACCCAATCCCACTCAACATTCAACACGTAGTAGTTGGGTGGAGAGAGGAAACCACACATTTCAAACGGGTATTCTTCGAGCTTATGTTCCACCCAAAATCTTTATAGGTCGTCCGATATGAAAACCACAGATCTATGGTGGCAGAAGGGTATGCCTCGATAGTTGTGCAAATCCTGCATTAGAAGTGGAAAAAGCATGCTTTATGGTATATTTTCATTGTTAAAGGTATATAATAGAAAAGCATAGATATGAAGGAATTATATGTAAGTCCAACATTATGTTAATGCACCACTAGAAAGGGGCCAATTGTGATCTGCGGCGGAAGTCAACAGAGCACTATATAGGTGGATTCGACAGATTTATAAAGCAAGATTAACTCTTTTGAGTTTCGGATTAATCAGAAGTTCACGTTAATTTCACTGTGTAAAGTGGAAAATCAGGGTTCGAGCCAAAGCTAAAGAGGAAGACAATCTGGTATGTTTCTTTGCATTTTGGCCAATTAGAATACCCATGTAAGCTTAGGATTACACAAACTAAACGTATTTCATTACAGCTAAAATGAGTTAAGTATCATTAGGGCATTTACAGAGGAATTTGACAGTGGATCAACAGAGCAAGCCAATAGATATCGCCCCCTTCTGAATCCAGTTATGTTCTTGTTATTTCATGTCCTTGGAGGTGTCTTTTATCCTCTGTAAAATTCTATAATTTTTTTTACTCCATATAGTTAGAAAAGAAGTTATATATTTTGGGCAGTTTCAGAAATCAGCGATTGTTCCACAATGTATAAAAGGAGGAAAATTTACTAAGAAAAGGTTGGAATTTTGGAGAACTAGGAGACTAGGCCACTGTATTCCTGATATCATCGTTGATTAATGAAAGAATCAGAAGTTTCCATGAGTTGTTGTGTATAGTTTTGTAAGATTCTCTGTCATGTGTCATGCTATGTTTTCTTTTTTTCAAGTATAGTAATGAAGAAAGAGGTCTTTATTTGCTTATGTAGATAACGTTAAAATTCCTCAAAAGAGCGCTCCTATACTTGAAGTCCTCACTTCATTTCTAAATTATAGATAATAGTTTCTATGAAAGATCAACATATTGTCTATGATTTAGTTCTCATTATCATAATTCCTTTAAGTTACAGATAGTAGTTTCTATGAAAGATCATCATATTATCTTTCACTTCCCCTTTAAACTTTCTTCATTCATCATTTATATCTAGCAACAAATGGCATTCTGAGATGTTCTGGTCATACATGTGTTAAGAGTTAAAGACTAAGTTTTCCAGGTCCTCCATTTGAGAACACAACAAGCAATAAGTGATAGTAATTAATATTTATTAATGCCTTAAGCACAATTTCCCCACAACTAGGAATTGTTTTCTTAAGGAACAACATTAATTGGCACCGTTTTCGAGGAGAGAAGACAAGAAGATTTGTCCCTAGGTTCCAATATTTGCCTCTGGTTGTTCAGTGAGGAGGAAATATTTGGCTGTTTTGAATCAAAGTAATAATTCTGGCTTTAAGAAGACCCCATACAAGATCATAAACTTCACAACACAAGGTTCAAGCTCTTTTAGATCCTGAAAGGCTACTTTCTAAGAGGGTTGCAAGGTCTAAGATTCCAATTATACCAACTCCTACATTGTCTACATCAAGAAGCAGTTCACCTGAACATTCATCTGATGAAGAGTCATCTTTTACATCATCTTCATTTCAGGAACCTAACTATCAAGAGCAATATTTAGAATCTGTTACTTTTTATTTATCTTCTATAATCATTCAACTTCAACCAATAGCCACATTACCACCTGTGCACATTCGATCTACCTCTAAGTCAGGTTCCACATATGTTGGTAATCAAAGTTCAATAAACATGGCCGTACTTGCATTCTTAGTGAATAGGTATGCACCTATTCAATTGCCACAACCATTAAATCAAATGCCACAGGACTACCTCAAAACTCTTCCTTGTTTTACAGGGGAAGATGAACAAACTGTAGAGAATCATGCATCAGTATTTTGTAATTTTGTGGCAAACAAATACATTGAGCATGTAGATGTTGCTCTAAGACTTTTTGTTCAGCCTTTGGATGGAGAAGCAAGAAAATGGTTTAAAGGACTTCCCAATAATACCATTCCTTCTTCGGAAGAGATGGAACGTGTGTTTATTCAAAGATGGGGAGAAAAAAGAGACCATGGATATTCTTTAACAGAGTTTCATGCCATAAAGAAGAAGTTTGATGAAACTGTGGCCAACTTTATCAGAATATTTAAAAAATTGTACAATAGTCTCCTAGCAGAGATTAAGCCTCCTCCTGCTGGTGCAAAGATAACTTTTTTAGGGGATTTTCAATCAAATTTTGGATTCACATTAAGGGAAAGAAGAGCTCCAACCCTTGAGCAAATCCAAATATATGCTTTAGAGATAGAAGAAAATCTAGTGGCTGTAGGAAAAGCACCAGAAACAAAGCCTACCCAAGACAAGGGAAAGGATATGTGTGATGTAATTAAAATTTTGTCAGATAAGGTAAATAGATTAGAGTTAGAAAATAAGAACTCTCAGAGACAAACACAGTATAACAAGAACTTTAATCCCCAATACAAAAGATGGCCTTTGTAAATCTTGCAAAGGGACAGAAAAGATCAAGATAAAATTCAAGCACCGTTATATATAGAGGCAGATCCTGTTGAAAAGCAAGAGCATCCTAAAGGTCATTTTTTTACATTATATGCAGTGGATGAAGATGAACTTGGTATCAAAGAAGAAGAGTATGAATATGATGAAACATATGCCATTCATGATAAAATTGATGAATATTGGAAGCAATTTTCTGATTTTATGTAGGTTGAACTACATAAGAAATATGGATTGAGATAGAGGAAGATGTCAAGAAATCAAGAAAATGAAAGTGAGCAGCAAGTTTCAACTTCCTCACTAAAGGTGACTCCACAAGAATATCAGTCTGCAAAACAAGTGAATAAAGGAAATCAACAACATAATGAAAATGGCAAGACACAGATACTTCAAGGTGAGCGTTCTCAAGATCAAATTGGAAAAATTCCTTTGGAGAGACTTGTTTCAATTCCTCAAGAAATTCCAGCCGTGAAGAAAGGTGAAGATGAGAACGAACGGACTACTAAACATGGTCACTTGTTTAGTCTTACTAAGGACTTGGAGAAGGTCAGAATTCAGCTTCCTCTTACAAAATTGACAAAAATACCTATTTATCAAAAGGATATTGCTAAGTTTGTTAGTTTGAAAGAGAATGAGATTATAAATAACACTATAAACCTGTAGGAAGACAAACCAGTAATGGTTTTTGGTCCACATGTGGAGGAAGTAGACCCTTCACTACCTCCTTTTTATATTTCCTTATTGGTCCTTGACTTCCTCTTACATAATTGTAAGTTTGATTCAGGAGCTTCACACAATCTTATGCCTTTGTCAGTAATGAAGCAACTAGATCTACAAGTTACCAAATCCTATAGGGACTTGTATTCTTTTGATTCGAGCAAAGTCAGGTGTCTGGGGGTTATTAAGGATTTGGGAGTGTCACTAGCCCAAATTCTAGCTAGAAGCTTGGTCATGGATGTAGTTGTAGCAGATATCCTTAATAGATTTGGAATGCTTCTATCTAGGTCCTGGGGGGGCTAAATTGGGTGGTGCTTTAAAACTAGATTTTACATATGTTGTTATACCAATTTTGGGTGGGCGAGAGAGGAGATTATACAAAGAAACCAGATTTGTAAAAACAATTACAATAAATGGCCTGTATATAGGCAAGAGAAAGACGACTTCGCTTGTTTCACACTGTATGATAATGTAAAACTAGCTGAAGATAATTAGAAGCAGCTTGCTCCAGCCAATGTAATTACAGAGCTGCAAACTAAAGGAGTGTGGAAATGCTTCTTTGATGGAGCTTATTCCAAGGAAGGAATAGGTGTTTGGTTTTCTTCTAATTGCAGCTCAAGGTAATATGTTCCCTTTCTCTTTTAAATTAGAGTTTGAGGCAACTAACAATGTGGTAGAATATGAGTCCTTGATTATTGCTCTACAAACAACCAAACAGATGGGCGTCAAGTCCATTTATTCTTTTGGATATTTGGAGCTAACTATTAAGCAAATAAAAGATCACTGTCAAACAAATCATCCTAGGCCTTGGGCATACAGAAATGAGGTATAGGATTTGACTGAAAACTTCTTTGAAGCTTTTAACATTCAGTTCATTCCAGGAGATGAGAGTAGATTGGTAGATTCATTGGCTATGGCTGTTATCACTTTCAAGCCTCCTATTAATCTAAGACTAAGATATGAGGTAGGGATGAGACACAGACCCTCTGTTCCTAATAATGTTAAAAAATGGAAAGCTTTTGAAGATGATCAACAGATTAAAGAATTTTTACTATAGTTGAGGTGTTTCAAGACATAGAAATGACCAAGATAAAGAAGAAACAATAGAAGTTGTAGAAATTAGTGGTTTAAAAGATTCAATAGCTAATACGAAGATTTTCCAATTGAAGGATAATATTTTTCCAAAGGGACATGTTCCTCTTGAAAGGTTTTCTAACCACAATGATGTGGATGTTGACTCAGGGAAGATTTCACAAGATAAACACATTCAGGATCACAACAATGGAACTCAGGAGAAACTCAGAATGAATTTTGTTTTCAAGATTCATTGGCAGAATGGTTCAAGATTATGCAGTCAAATGCTGATCTGGTATCATTGGAAGATTGACTTCACTTGATTGAGGTCATTCATGTACATAAATAAGCTCAGGTGTTGAGAATTTGGTTTCCAGTTACAGTTATTCAGTTTAATTATTAGTTGATGAATAAGGGGGACTTTCCCAATTGGAAACTAGTTTGTAGAGGTGTCAGACTTCAAGACTGTTAGGTTTTAGTTGTTAGATTTCAGGGTTTTCACAGTTTTGGACTCCATGCCGAACTAAGGCTACTGATCTAAAATTTTCAATATTTTGTTATCAAGGTGCATGCATCTTATCACTGCAAATATTGGCGTGGGATCACAGTATAAAATTTTCACACAGTTAACTTTGGAGAAGCAATATATGACTCCATGCCCAAGGGATAAGGCACTAATATCCATTTCTTAGTGCTTCTGTGGCAAAAGCACTATCCCCAGTTAGAGACAGATGTTGTAGCTTATATTGTGCTTGAGGTTTTTTTATCAGTTATATTACTCTTAGGAGTTCAAACTCAATAAAACTTCTTTATGTTCTTTACCCTTCCCAAAAAGTCTAAAAGAAATGAAATATTGTGTTTATTATATATCGGCATCGCTAAAGGAAGAAATGTAAAATAATTGGATATAAAAGGTTATATGGAGCTAAATTGATATGTATATATATAAGTTCATTTCGAAATGAGAAGAAAATAAGGAAATATAGCAGATTTACAAAGGAAACAAATGTTAAGGTGTTAACATTGGACCCGAAACATATATATGTTATGTTTTATAAGCCTCGGTAGGTCCGCGATATCGCATAACTCTTAATATATTTATATGTGGCTATGCCAATTGTGATATGGGTGGGCCGGACCCAAAATAATATATACATCATGTTTTGAAGTTCAGCAGGTCTACTGTATCGAAAGCCATTAATACACATGCATATTTGTTCCATCGATCGTGATTTGCGATGACAGACCCAAAACGATATATATTATGCTTTATAGTTGCGGCAGGTTCATCGTATCGCACAACATATTATATATATATGGAAAGTGCCGATTGTGATGAGCGATTGGGCTATATACCCGTAATTTATACACTATATTTTATATAACTTAGCATGTTCATCTTATCGTGGGTTGTAAAGATTTTATTAATATATCAAAAGCCACTTAGCTTTATGTATATTTCTATTATAAAAATTATAATAGAAAGGCTAGACCTAAAGCATATATACATTATAATTAAAAGTCTCGGCAAGTTTGCAAAGCGTATTAAAAGACAGATTTCAAGTTATAAGGCAGGTTTTCGGGTGGAACAAAAATGGTAAGTGGTTTTTATTGGAACTCACCCGATCCCACTCAGAATTCAACACGTAGTAGCCATGTGGAGAGAGGAAACTGCCCATTTCAGGCGGGTATTCTTCAGGCTTATGTCCCACCCGAAATCTTTATAGGCCATCCGATATGAAAACCGTAGATCTATGGTAGCAGAAGGGTATGCCTCGATAGTTGTGAAAATCTCGCATTAGAAGTGGAAAAAGCATTCTTTATGGTATATTTTCATTGTTAAAGGTATATAATAGAAAAGTGTAGATATGACGGAATTATACGTAAGTCCAAGATTATGTTAATGCACCATTGGAAAGGGGCCAATTGTGATTTGTGGTAGAAATCAATGGAGCGCTCTACAGGCAGATTTGATAGATTTATAAAGCAATATTAACTCTTTTGAGTTACGGATTAATCAGAAGTTCATGTTAATTTTGATGTGTAAAGTGGAAAATTAGGGTTAGAGCCAAAGCTGAAGAGGAAGACAATCTGGTATGTTTCTTTGCATTTTGGCCAATTAGAGTGCCCATGTAAGCTCAGGATTACACAAATTAAATGTATTTCATTACGGCTAAAACGAGTTAAGTATCATTAGGGAATTTATAGAGGAATTTGATAGTGGATCAATAGAGCAAGCCAACAGTTATCATCCCCTTATGAATCCAGTTATGTTCTTGTTATTTCATGTCCTTGGAGGTGTCTTTTACCCTCTGTAAAATTCTGTAATAGTTTTTACTTCATATAGTTAGAAAAGTAGTTAGATAGTTTGGGCAGTTTCAGAAATCAACAACTATTCCATAATGTATAAAAGGATGAAAATTTACTAAGAAAAGGTTGGAATTTTGGAGAACCCGGAGACTAGGCTATTGTATTCCTGATATCGTTGTTGATTAATGAAAGAATCAGAAGTTTCGATGAGTTGTTGCATATAATTTTGTAAGCTTCTCTGTCATGTGTCATGCTATGTTTTCTTCTTTTCAAGTATAGTAATGAAGCAGCAGGCTTTTTATTTGCTTATGTAGATAAGGTTCAAATTCCTTAAAAGAGCGCTCCTATACTTGAAGTCCTCACTTCCTTTCTAAATTATAGATAATAGTTTCTATGAAAGATCAGCATATTGTCTATGATTCAGTTCTCATTAACATAATTCCTCTAAGTTATAGATAGTAGTTTCTATGAAAGATCAACATATTATCTTTAACTTCCCCTTTAAACATTCTCCATTCATCATTTATATCTAGCAACAAATGGCATTCTGAGTTGTTCTGGTCATACATGTATTAAGAGTTAAAGACTAAGTTTTCTAGGTCCTTCATTTGAGAACACAATAAGCAATAAGTGACAGTAAGTAATATTTATTAATGTCTTAAGTACAATTTCCCCACAACCAAGAAATTGGTTTCTTAAGGAACAACACCAACAATGCATAAAAGGTATAGATTCTCTACTTTTGCACAACAAACTGTAGCACAAATCTACCCTTACTTGAATAGAAATTACAATAAATCTATCTAAAAACTTCATGAGAGAAAGTTGCTCTTATTATGAAAAAACATTATAGATCTCACAATTTCGCATAGTAAATACACTTTAATTCATAGAAAATAGATCATTGAGCAAAGATGCATAAAATTAAGAAAAAATAAAGAACACTACACAAATGCAACATTTTCGATCCAAATAGTATTTATTAGGTTCATCATTCAAGTACAGACTCTTTTTACCCTGTTTACTCAGTTGCAGGGGCTCGCACACTCAGTTGTAGACTAACCAAGTTCTTTGCATACTCAACTACAGGAGCCTTCCCCTTTCACCTAAGTAGAGGAAACAAAATTTCCCTTCCTTAGCACCTTTCCCTTACAATGATTCATCTCCTCTAGTTATAGTTATCTTTAAGACTCATTGTGACTCAAATATTTGTAGCATTTCTATTACAATACCATGGTCTGCGACCCATGGGTGAGTCTCAAAACCATCCTATCAACTACCCATACAAGGGGTTAAGCCCCTTTGACTCTTAATTAGCTGTGTGCTCTGCTTCCACATTTCATAGAGACTTTACAATATTTACAAAATTTTAACCAAAAATTGACTTTAACTAAAAAATCGTGACCCTAGAGACCCTATCCCAACAAATTACCTGAAACAACCAAAAGGCATAACTCCATTTTGGTGGTGGTAGATAATCTTACTAAGAGTGCCCTTTTTATACCTGTCAGAGATACTTACAAAGAATCTGATATAGAATAAGTATTTATAAAGGAGATCATTAGACTTCATGCTTTTCCTAAGAAAATCATATCAGATATGGCCTCTATATTAACAAGAATATTTTGGACTAGTTTCTAGGGAGACCTTCAAATACAATTAAATTTCAGTACATCGTATCATCCAGAAACTGATGGTCAAATTGAAAGAGTAGATAAAGAGTTGGAGGACATGCTTAAAATATATGTAATGGATCAACAATCTAAGTTAAAATATTATCTTCCTCTAGTGGAGTTTGCTTACAATAACAACTATCACCGCTCCCTTGGCGTCGCACCTTATGAGCTATTGTATGGAAGACCATGTAGAACACCTTTATGTCAGGATAGATTAGAGGACAAAATATCGATAGGTTTTGAAATTCTTCAAGAAATGGAAGAACAAGTGTTTCATATAAGACAAATATTAAAGGAGGCCCAAGATAGACATAAGATCTAAGCTGATATGCATAGAGTGGATCGTAGTTTTAAAGAAGGGGAATTTATATTTCTTCGAGTAAAACCTCATAAAATATCTATTAGGTTTGGTAAAGGATCTAAGCTCTCTGCTTGATTTGGGGCCTTTTGAGATCATCTAAAGGATTGGACCTGTGGCATATCATCTTTCTTTTCCACCAGTTTTTCATCATATGCATGATGTATTTCATATTTTGGTACTACATAAGTATGTTCATGATCCTTATCACATTTTAGATTGGAATCAATTACAGGTAAGGACGAAGGGAATATGAAGGGAAAGCCAATTTTCATTTTTGACCATCACACTCGACAACTCAGATGTCACATGGTGGACCAAGTAAAGGTCCAATGGGACCCATTCAATCCTAGTTTTTCCACTTGGGAAGATGCATCTTGTATGCATCTTGAGTTTCTTTTTTTGTTTAGTCAAACTTCGGGCCAAGTTTACTCCAAGAGGGGGAGTATGTAGTGTCTTATTTGTTCCTAGTATAATTTTTTCACTCCTATCAAGGGTGATTTTTGATGATTTATATATGTGGCAAATTGATCACTTGATTGAGGAATAATGTTTGATATACATAGTTATATTCAATTTTATGTTTATGTATGGCAGATTGATCATTGGATTGGAGAACAATGTTTTATATAGTTATATTTCCTCTTATGTGTGGTATCTTTGATGATGTGTATTATATGGTTTTGGTTTAGAAAATGTTATACATATGTTTCTCTTTTTGCATCTGATTTATGAAGCAGGTGTATGACATGGATGGTGATACATGATTGAGACACATAGATCCATGGATGCTCATTGTTATGTGGAATATATGGTTAACTATGATTTATGGATGATACATGATTTGCGTGATTATATATGTCTATTATTGTACGCAAAAGGATGTGGTAAGGGACCTGGTTATTTTCCAACAAGGATGTTCAATTATGAATGATTCTGGAAGTCATTTCTTCAAACCCAAAATGACTGTGGAAGTCATGCACCATTCTTTGTAAAATGTGATTAAGTCAATTTCATTATGAAATTCATTTGATTCCTTTGATCTATGAGATTGTAATTTATGTCGGTATTTGAACAAGGCCTTACCAGCGAATCGGAAAAATCTCACAATAAGTACCATCAGGAGAAACGTGAAGTTTCAAAGCATAGTAGATGAGAAGGCATAGAAATTAGGGTGTGGAGTCCTAAATCGAAGAAATATAAAGACGTGGAGTCTTGCATATTTAGGGTGTGAAGTCCTGAATATTTGAAAAGATCAAGTTTTGGAGTCTTGGATCTTTGCAATAAATTAGGGCACAGAGTGCCCAATCAAGTAAGGCACGGATATGCATGAAATAGGGGTGGGGAATCTCTATTCTATGGAAGAAAAATACCACTCATGGATGTTGAAAGTTGGCAACTCATGGATGAATTTCCTTAAATAAAATTTCATTCTCACAATTTTGGAATGACTTTCTAAAAATAGAAAGTCATGTCTAGCATCTCAAAAATGACATTCCAAAAATAGTAAATCTCCTTGCATAAATTGGTAATCAAGCGTAGTTGAAGGAAAACCACTTAACTTATCACTAATCAATACTACTAGTTCAATCTTCACTGAATCCTAAATATTATTAATATTATTATTATCTTTTATGAGATTATGATACTATTACTGAAAAGGAATTATTGGTCATCTTCATCCCCTCAATCATTTCAAAACTCTTGTTATTAAACAAGCTCACAAAAAGATAGAAAATATAGATCAACAACTTAGAAATAAGCCTCTTCGAGGGGGAAACCTCCTTTACATTACACAAATGAACAATTCTTGGATGATAGAAATGACAATACCTCCTTTCTATATATAGGAGTCTAAGGGGTCCCAATACAACCAGAGCCTACATAACAATAATATTGTAGGGGCACAGCAATAACAATAGTGGGATTCTCTCGGGCATAATAATAACAACATGGGGACTATATGGGCAAAATAATAGAATAAGGGGGTTTTACTAGTAACAATAAGGGGTTATACTAGGAGTATAGGGACCTAACATGCCCCTCTCCTTAAAAAAGTGTTGTCCTCAATGCTTGAGTAGCTTTGGATGCTTCTATATAAAATTATCCTCCTCCCATGTGGAATCTTCAGCGGTTAAGTTCTTCCACTTGATGAAATACTCTAAAATTGATCGATTTTGTAGCTGTCGATTTCATTTTTTTGTGACTGATTCCGATTCCAATATGATTTTTCCTTCTTCATCAAGTTCTGAAAATATTGTTTGAACTAGGATCTTCTCACCTATAACCTTCTTCAAGCATGAAACATGGAAAATTGGGTGCACTCAAGAAGATGGAGGAAGCTCCAATCGGTATTCCATACTACCAATATTTTGTAACACCTTGTACAGACCATAATACTTTGGTGATAATTTATTATACTTCTTAACTTTCTTTAGGGACATTTGTCTGTATGGTTGTAATTGTAGAAATACCCGGTTACCTACATCAAAATTCTTTCACAATGATATTTATCTGCCTGTTGTTTCAATTGATTCAATGCCAAAATGAAGTTATCCTTTAAAAGTTGGAGAAATTATTGTTGATGCTCGATGTGATCTTTCACTTCTTGAACCTTTTTCTGCTTGTTATGTCCTTCTATCTTGAGATTTTGAGGAGTGATAATTCCTTCC
Source organism: Pinus taeda (assembly GCA_000404065.3). Taxonomy (NCBI): domain Eukaryota; kingdom Viridiplantae; phylum Streptophyta; class Pinopsida; order Pinales; family Pinaceae; genus Pinus; species Pinus taeda. The sequence goes on from APFE030933840.1 coordinate 376,084, forward strand.
AATGCATTAAAAGATATGGTCATATTCATTTCTTCTTTCTCTAGGGTTGCTTCTTGATGAGTATCCTTTTCTTCCTGATATTTCACTGCTTGGACCTTCTTCTTCTTGATATGTCCTTCTATCTCGAGAGTTTGAGGAGTGGTAATTCCTGCCAATGCAGTACAAGATATGGTTGGATTCATTTCTTATTTCTCTAGGGTTGGTTCCCAGTGTATATCCTCTTCTTTTGACATTTCTTGATCACTTTCTTCCTCCTCTTCACAATCTATGTAAAATAATTTTTTCTCAGCACACTTATGACCTTTAATGTATTTTATATCACAATTGTAACAAAGCCCTTTTTCTCTTTTTTCTTCCAATTGTTGTGGTGTCAACCTTGTAGGTTGTGGAAGGCTAGTAGAAACAACACTTCCATCTTTATAGTTGTGAGTGGTAGATTTCCTTGTTTCCATAATTTTTCATTCCACTTTTCTTGCCAACCTGTATGTCTTCTACAATGAATTAGGTTCCAAAAGGTGAACCTCATGTTGGATGCTATCTTTTAAATTCCCTATGAAGAAATCAATCCTCTGCTTATCTGGAACATCATTTAGCCTTATATCCAATTTTTTTAATTCCTCAATGTGCTGTTCGATTGAACCCTTTTGTTTGAGATTTATCAATTGGCTAAATAAGGCACTGCTCTTCGTCTTCCCATAATGTGCTATCATTTCCACCGAGAAAATTGACCAGGTGACAAGTGATTTATGAGAAAAAATCCCTCTATACCATATAAACTATTTCAGTTCTAAATATAAATATGCAATACGTACCTTTTGTAATAGTTGCACATCATGTATTAGTCTCCATGTTACCGGATCCTTGCCATCAAACTTCCTCATATCTCTTTTTCTTTCTTTTAGCAGATCGATTTTGAAACAAATGTAACTATGTAATTTAAAATCTCCAAATTATGAAATTATGACCTGCTGTAGCCACCTGCGTTCTATTTCCAATGCCACTGATTTGATCGAAATTGGATTCTCCAAGAAAGAGTTATGCCCAATTTCCCAAGGTGACATGATTATATACTTTTTCAGTAGAGCAAACTTGTACGAATTTCCACGTTTCAGTGTTTCAACCTTAGGACTTTCAAACGATACACAAAAAACTACAACCTATCCTCTTTCTGTAACATCTTGTGAAATTTCAATCTAATGCTAAGAGAGAAATTTATGACAATTTTTACAAGGTCACCTGTTTGGGATGTAATTCTGGAGCCTCTAAAAACCCTAACTTCCTTGGATTAAATCTCTGAAAATATAGTGATACAATATCTTAAATGTGGACCTGAGCTTTAGGATGATTTTAGCTCAAATGGGTTTTAATTTTAGAGTCAGAACCTTTGTAGAAATAAATTTACAGTGAAAATTCCACGATGACCTGTTTGGAGCAACGAAACCCTAGAATCCAAAGCTTTGATACCAAATGTTATGAAACCAAGTCACAAAAGGGAAGAAAAGATAGATCAACGACTTAGAAATAAGCCTCTTCGAGGGGGCAACCTCCTTTATGTTGGTAGACCAAAATGATCCATTTTTACCCCCTTCCTATTACAAAACCACAATCATTAACCTCTTTTTATCTACATAAACCTCCTCATTCCTGCACTAATCCAAGAATACTGTTTATTCCTACATAAACTTCATATTTCTTGTTTAAGGTTTATTAGCTGCTTAATTAATCATTTTAAATAGATTTCATGGCTTTAATATTTCTTCTAACTTATATTAGCTTTCCTAAAGTATTTGATAAGCTAAAGTATTAATCGTTATACTAGCTTGATTTAGTGCAGGTAGATTCCTACACCACCAACAACTATCTATTCTGTGATATTTGTAATAGTTCGATAAATTCACGTCGACATCTTGGTCCACGTTGTCCAGTTCAATTGTGGTCTTCCAGAGTTGAACTCAAAATGGAGGGCAGTCAGGGATATGGCTGAGGATCAGGTCTACAACTAACAAATAGTTCACACTTTATTATAGCCACTGACTTAACTTTGTAATTTTGTTTGTTATTTTGTTTCAACTGAAAGTCTTGATTTGGAATGACTGAAATTTTTTGTTACAGCCACAGGAAGAAGGGTTGTATAAAATGTAGCTTTCAGATAGAACTAAGTTAGAAAGTGATAGTGATAGCAGTATAGTTGTAATTTCTAGTTTATTTCCAGTTTCGTTGTCAACCTCATTCTGGGCTAGACTTGAACTCAAATGTATATTTGATGATCATAATTAATTCAAGGAGATGCGCCATGATTTTCTCATTCTGCATTATAATTCTTCATTGATGTGTTAGTAACATGTTGAAGGTTTTCATTTCCTAAAATGGGAAATGAGCTGATTGGCTAGGGCCCAGCCAACCGAGCTCATTTACCCTCTTCCTTTCATTATATTATAGGTGCGTTAACTTTATTTATTAACAAAAGCATGGTTTGAATCTTAAATTCATGCTTTCTTATGAATTTTGATTTATTAAAATAGTCAGGAGTGAATGGAACCGTTGTGTGAAAGTCAAATTAAATTACTTTACTTCCTGTAATTTCTTTTCTAGTTTGCTTTCGCTTGGATTGTGTAGATAAGATCATCCCTACACTAGTGCATGTAGGATCTTGCACTCTATTTCGCTAGTTCATTTACAACAAGTGTTCCATTCTTTTTCTTTATATAATTTAATCTATTTATGCAAAGCAAGCATTTAGAGAATAATTTCGGAAAAAGCAAGCATTTATCATCCAAAGGAGGCATCTCTAATACTAAAACTTAAATTCTTAATTATTAAGGATAACTTCATGAACTCGAAAAGAACATTGTTGCATATCTTAATTTGTATTTTCACCGCACGATTGAAGGAAAAGGATTAAAAGTAATCTAGAATATTATAGTGAACCTTTTCAAGCTAGATTTGATTGCATGCAAAACCCTTTGAATGAAGAAAGTTTGCTTTAACTTTTGAAGATTGTTTTTATCTTAAAATTTTATTTCTATTTGCGAGATTTAGTTGATTAAAGCATTCTTTTTTCATGTGCAAGATTAATTTAGATTATGCTCTCATTTTCAATTCTTTTTATAGTTAACATGCTCCTTTGTTTTCCCAAAACTAAATTTGAATACTTGGTGTAGAAATCTCTATTCTAGAACAAGGACCAGTATCTTATTACAGGAAGAGAGTGCTCAAAGCCCCTACATGAAGATATAAGTCTTTAGTATAAGTGTAGAAGATACTTCTCACATAAGTTCTGTACCTGCACTAGTGCAAGCAGATTGGAAGAGTACAGGAATGACCACTTAGTGTGAGAAGGAAAATAATTTAGAAGACAAACCTTTTCAAGGGCCCACTTGTTAAACTGCAACCACCTATACTGAAGATAAACATAGAGTTTTACTTCAGCAATTAAATTTTTTACAGCAGTGTGAAAGTTTCTTTATTTGATTTCTTCACAAATGCATTCTTTTACATTCCAGCACTAGAACTACTTTGGTGTCAGTTGCCTTTTAGATTTTTTCTGTTTGATTCTACAAATTTTCAATTCAGAAGTAGGAATAGGAATAGGAAACTTTCATACCACTTCTAGCATTACTTGTGCTCCGTCTCTAATTTTACGAAACCCCTGGGTTGAAAATTAAGTGTTGAAGGAGCTTGCTTAAGTGCAATTTCTACACCCAACATTTTGGTGTCGTTTCCAGGGAGGTGATTTGAATTGGTAATAATTTTCCATTTTTTGCAATAGGGGTAAGTCTGCTATTATTTTCTCCTACAGTGTGCTTCTATTTCTCAAAAGGAATTTATATGTGTTTAGTTATATTTTAGTTGCAGCATTTTATTGAAATTTTGTTTTGTCATTTTTTGAAATGAATGCCTAAAAGAGGCAGGGGTCTGAAGAGCACTAGGGCCAAGGAAAGACTGATAAATATGAAATAAAATCTCATATTGGTTCTTATTTTGCAGGTAGAAAGTCAAAATAGACCCAGACTCATTATGCAGGAACAGTCTACTTGAACTCTGGTAGTAGTGGTCCAAGTGTGACAAAGCCCATGAAGGGGAAGAAGGAAACTATTAGAACCTATCGTCAACCTTCTAACCTGTTGAGAGTGATTTTCTTAGAGGAGAGACAATGGTAGACAATGAAGACCATGGAGAAGGAGCTGGTGAAAATCAGGTAAATGAGGAAAATTTGACTTTTGGATTTCCAATTGTGGATTCTGATGATGATACCAGAGACGACCATCGATGATATTCCTATCAGGCTTCAGCGTTATGTAGTTGTGGTCCCAGGACCTTTAGGAGGTTCTTATGTAGGGTAGCTCCTGCAGTGGTGTCTTATAGAGATCACCACCAGTGATTGGATGATCACTTTTGTAGAGTCATGTAACATTTTGGTTTTTTATACTTATCATTTTTGCCGATCATAAGGTGTCTTTCAACCTATGATCGAGGACGATGTATATTTTTTTACACACTCTATCTATATATATCATTTTACCGGCTTATCTTGTTTAACATGTGTGATGAATGTTTTTTAAATTTACAATTATCTCAAATGTCTATCTAATACTTGAGAAGCAATTGCATCT